>CAKNXH010063614.1:3032-14451 GCA_932178445.1 Andricus quercusramuli | reverse complement strand
TATAGTTAATTAAAAGTGAAATCAAATCAAAGTGTACAGTAGTGACGATAATCCAATCCAGTCACCTACGGCTATTCAACAGTATCGATTCTTCAACTAGGGGTAGAGGTATTGATTGTTATCGATTGCTGAGATATTGATCAATAATCAATACCTTTTTTTAAATTCAATAAAAAGATACCTTAATTAATGTTTAGAATTTTATCTGAATGATTTGCTAATATTTATTAACAATTTGCATTGTAAATCAACAATTTACAGGCACATTTGGGACTCGCACGTATCCGGATGGTATGAAAGCTAGGAGGTTGCAGCAGTCGTTAGACGGGTAGGGAGGACGACACGCTCCACTGCTCATCTTCACTACCAATTGGTATAGCCCGCTTTCTTTGTATTGGCGACTCTACTGTGCCTACTTAGAATCTCTTTCTCCGTCGCACTATCCTCTCAGTATTTGTATGCCAGTGTGTGAGCGTAGGAGATACTACCACGCTGGCCACGGCCTTGCACTTCTACTTGTGTAGGTTGTGAGAACAAGCATTTCGAAAATTAGTCGAAATTGTCTATCCCCAAAGGGCCCACCGTAATAAATAAATATGCCACCAGACCAATATAAATAATTGTTGGTAATGAAAGATGAGAATTCAGTGCTCAAAGTAATATTTTTTATGGAGAATTGAGATTTGTGGTTTTAAGGGTAGTTTTCAGGGACTTGTAGGTGTGTGTTAGGGGTATGAAACCCATATGTCCGATACATGAAATTCTTCGTCGGATGATTCCCTACAAGCCTCCATACTTTCCCGTCACATTTTTTCGAACCCTAAAAATTATTTTAAAAACTGAGAAGAGTGATTTTTCCCCGTGCATTTTACATGGGAAATTTTTAGTCAAAACCGGCAGCAGTTAAAATCGAAAAAACAAAAAAAAAATTAGGGATATTCTTTTTTCGGATTTGGAACAAAATGGGGGGGGGGGGCCGTTGCCCATTGAGAAAAAAAGTGTTTTTGAGCCACCCTAATATATATATATATATTTTTTTTTTCGGTTATTTTCGGTTTCGGTTTCGATTTCTTTGGAATAGAACCGAAGGGCTTATGACAAAGCCACCGAACGCGTCCTCAGGTTGGGGATAGAGGGTCCCTGTACCAAGGGTTTCTGCTGAATATGGTTACAATAATTAATAAGCAGTCGCGGACAATTGTCCAGGGATGGTCCCGAAGGAATAACCCCCAAGCGAAGGCGTGAGAACCGTGCCGAAAGCTGAATGTCACCTGGGTGAGGTGTCTCTAACGGTGATTCTGGGAAATCGGCGACTCTCAGAGTATACAGCCTTATCCTTGCATGCGGGGCTCTACAAGGATGGACGAACCCTTTCCCTAGCTGCTCATGGGAACAACAATGACAACACCAAACATAGTTGTAGTAAGTGCGGTTCAAAACAATCGAACGCGCAGGGCTCCCGACAATGGGTCGGACAACAACGCCGACTACCCTACAGTTTGGGGAGCCAATCAAGACGGAGCCAATGCGATTGACCGGCGGAATCTTGTTCCTTTTGAGTGGACGGATCAACTCAATGACGGCCTGCTGGAGTGCTACGATGCCAGTATGGTCCCTGAACAAGAAGGTTACATGGCACGACTGCATGCTCTGTGGTGCGAGAAACACCCAGAGCTCTCAGAATTTTCGCAACAACGTCTGCGAAACCATGCCGAGAACCTTAGCAAAAGGGGTTATATAAGCGGAGTGCCTACTCAACCGCATCCAGAACAAGCCAGCAACAGAGAAAGAGAAGCGACACTAAGACCAACCACGAACAGGCATCCAATAGAGGAAGAACGATGCTTCAGGATCCGGAGAAACATCAACATTCAGGTTTCTCCCAAGCCCAAAGATCTGACTGAATTGGATGATGAACTTCGTGGAGATTTTTCCGAAGAATCCGACCTCTGGACTATCAGTTGTGGTGTGTACAATGCAGCGTGAACTTTGGCAGATGCAAGCCGTAAAACAAAACCAACGGTTGACCATAGGACCAAAAGGAGAATGCATCAACTCAGCACAAAGATAGGCTGGGCTAGACAGTACGCATCCCGCATTCAGTGTGTGATTGACTACATAACATCTGGCAGGAATTTCACTGCCAAGGCTCGACGGTTCGCGCGCGAACTGCGGATCCGTCATCACACAATCAACAAATCAAAGCTAATGACCATCAGACAGCATATTGTTGACAGAATACGAATACTATCAAACGCTAGGAGAAGTCTAGAGCAGAGAGAGAGGTGGGTCAGAGAAAATCAACAATTTTCATCTGATCCATCTAAACTCTTCCAAGACCCTGCAATTACTGTCGACCATCCGCCCAAACCATAGGAGGTGGAAGCAATGCCCTCATAACACCTGAGGAAGCATGTCCACCTATCACTACCGAGGAGGTGAAAAACGTATTAAGAGGCATGAAGAACTCTCCCGCTCCGGGACCAGATGGTATCAAGACCTTCTGGTGGAAGAAGTTTCCTTCAACCCACCAGCATCTGGCCCGAATTTTCACCTCATATCTAAAGTCGGAAGAGCCTATTCCGGAGTGGTTGGTGGAAGGACGCACAGTGCTCCTGCCTAAGACGGGCAACTTAGCTGACCCTAAGAATGACAGACCAATAACTTGTCTGAACACACTGTATAAGATCTTCACAGCCATCCTAAATGATAGGATTCTTCGGACAATTGAACCTGTGTGGCGAGAGATGGATGAACAACGTGGCTCGAAGAAAGGCGTAGCAAGATGTCGGGAGAACCTGGTCATCGATAGATGTGTCTGTAAAGATGCAGCATCCTATCAACGATCTCTATCGATGGCCTAGATAGATTACCGAAGACCTTTTGATTCAACCTCCCATAGACTTATCATCTGTCTATTGGAAAGCTTGAAGGTTCATCCACACATTGTGAGATGCATAGAGAGATTAATGCCGCTTTGGAAAACCAGATTTACCATCTTATCTGGAAAATATCGTGTGATCACGAACAGTATCAACTTTCAGAGAGGTGTATTTCAGGGCGACACCATGAGCCCTCTCCTCTTTTGCGTCACATTATTGCCACTATTTCTCGCACTTCGCCATTCCGAAGGGTACCTCTGTGGCAAACCTGGAAATCGAAAGCATAAGGTAACTCATGTATTTTACATGGATGATCTTAAGCTCTATGCTAGAAATCAAGAAAAACTACGTCTAGCTCTACAAATTGTCACAGAGTACACTCAAGAGATTAGAATGGAGTTCGGGTTAGAGAAATGCGCCAAGGTTAATTTGAAAAAAGAAAAACTTAACGGCATCCTCGAAGATCCTGAACTCGTTGACAGAAGCGCTATACGACACCTTTGCGCTGGAGAGACCTATACATACCTGGGCGTGCCACAAAGCCGCATTCAGGACGTAACATCCATAAAGGATACTCTCCGATGCAGATACAAACGTCTCCTCCGACAGATATGGTCTTCCGAACTGTCGGCGAGGAACAAAGTATCTGCAACGAACATGCTTGCCGTCCCAGTAGTACTCTATTCATTTGGAGTAGTTCCATGGACGAAGGACGAGCTCAGATCCCTCGACATCGGGTCTTGAAAGGTTAGGCACATGAACAAAAGCATGCACCTTAAGTCTTCTGTTTCACGACTTTACATCTCACGCCGTCAAGGTGGTCGTGGAATACTGAATCTTGAATTTCTTCACAACAGGATTATTCTAGGTACAGCACATATTGTCGCAAATGGACAAGATCCTCTTCTTAAAATGGTCAGAAAACACGAAGAAGTAGGCAAAGGGGCGTTCCTTTACAAAGCAGCAGAAGAGGCTGCTGAAACACTCGGCCTTGACTTCAATATCAGGGGTGAGCGAAATGCATCAAATCTTATCCATCTTGAATACTCACTCCTGAAGGCCCGGATTAAGAAAGCACAGGAGAAAAACTTCCGCGAAGAGCTCCTCGACAAGAAGATGCGCAGCGTCTTCCACAGAAATGTGGAAGATCAGTCGATGTCGTATGAGCTGACGTTTTCTTTCCTTAGATCACCCGGATTGAAGTCGGGCACAGAGGGCTTCATTTTGGCATGTCAAGATGGTGTCATTTCCAGTCTAGCATACCGTCGTCACATTTTGAGCCAAGATATTCCCGATGATAGCTGCAGAGCGTGTCATGAACACTCCGAGCATCTAGGACACATACTATCTAGTTGTCCAGCTCATGCGGGAACAACCTACATCCAAAGGCACAATGCGGCACTGAGAGTGCTTTATAACCATCTCTGTCACTCTTACGGCATTAGCCCAAATACCTCTCCGCTGAACGCCCCTAGAGAAATAGAGTCAATTGTCGAAAATGAGAAGTGCCGCATATATTGGAACTTCATATTCTCGACAATTGTTCCTGTTGCGCACTAGAGGCCTGACATGGTTCTTCTTGACTTCGAGAAACGAACCATGTTCGCTATCGAATTTTCGGCACCAGCGGACAAAAACGTCACAGCGAAGGAGAAAGAAAAGAAAGAAAGGTATAAAGACCTTATGAGGGAGTTGCGACGGTTATACCCGGAATATTCTGTTAAGCTCATCGTCCTGATCATTGGCGCTCTTGGAGGTGCCAAGGTTTCACTTGTTAATAGCCTGCAAAGCATCCCTGCGTGTCAACAAAATGCTGTGGCACTTGCAGGGAGAATGCAGAAGGCGGTCGTCCTTGGGTCGCTCCGTGTCCTCAGGGTGCACGAGACTTTCGCCGGATCATCGTATTGAATTCGCGCAGACTGTAACCACCCATCTCACGGTCGTGAAACGTGGTTACAGCTGAAATTTTACCGCGATTTCGCTGGGAGCGGGGGCAATTTTCCCGATTAGCACCCGCTCCCGGCGAAATCCTGCGGTTGTCCTTATGACAAACTTTTAACTATATATATACAATTGAAAAAAAAGTTAAATAACCACCGCAGGGTACCACTAAGAGCAACTGCCATCTAAAAAAAAATGTCAATGGCCCCCAGTAGAACCGCGGTAAAATACACATATGGCCACGTCTCACATCCGTGAGATGGGTGGTCACAGGGGACGTCGAAATCACAACGACAGGCCGGCGAAACTCTCGTGTGTCTTGAGGACACGAAGCGACCCAAGGATGACAGCTTTATGCATCCATCTCGCAAGTGCCTTGGCATATTTTTGGCACGCGGGTATGGCTTTAAGGTTACGAACCAGTTATACTTTCGCACCTCCGAGAGCACCTATCACAAGGACAATTACTCGTACCGAATATTTTGGGTACAGTTGTTGAGGCTCTCTTTTAAGGACTTGATACCTCTCCTCTCTTCCTTCTCCTTTGCAGTGATGTTGTAGTCGGACGGAGCCGAGAATTCGATCACTTGCATCTCTGAGTTGAAAGTGTCCTGAATAGGGTTGTCCAAAAATGCATTGCAAAACTTTTTTTCACCGTAGAGGGAAAGTTCCCCCCGCCCCTCAAAGTTTCCATTTCCGCAGAAAAATCCCTCCTTCTTTTTCAAAATTCCAATATTAACACGTGCCACCGGGCACTTCAAAATCCCATTTAATCAACATGAGGAAATTATGTATTTTCGAAAAATTGAACTCATACTTCAGAGTTTGATCGAAATGTGCCAACTTTTTCAGGGATTGAAGAGTAGTACGTATGAAAGAAAACCATACTAATAACTTTTATTTTTAAACTAAACTTACCCCCCCCCTCCCCTACAGCGCCCCAGATATGACCCAAAAATAAAAAAAAATACATTTTTACGTGTTATTGTTACTTTTTAGCAATTTCCGTCGTATTTTTCATACAAATAATCACTAATGGACACTCTGCATATTTTCTATAACTCTTTAAACAATTCTCAATTGTTTAAATAAATTTAACTCATTTAAACAATTATTCATTTGCAAGAAATATAAGATAATCGTATTTTCTGATTGAAATGTTATAGTTTGTCATTGTTTGGAGTAGTAATTTTTTCTAACATTGAGTAATTATTTAAACAATTACTTATTGTTTATTCTCAAAATTTGAAAAAATGGACCCAGAGATGCCGATTTTTTTTCTCAAATTGGTATCCTGTGCTACGTTTTTTTTAAGAATTTCATAATTTTGATAAATTTCTTCTGATTTTTAATAAATTTCTGTTTAATTGAACAATTTTGATTTGTTTAAGCAGTTTTTTTCGATGAAATTAAAAAAATTGAAATAAATAAAATACATATAATTATTTTTCTGACTGCATAGTGTATAGAAAGAATATATTAACCATTGTTTAATTTTTCAACCAAATATAATTTGTTTAAAGAATTACTTTTCCAACAATATTTTTCAAATCGTATTTTCTGATTTAACCATAATGTTGAATGATTTCGAGGAGTAATAAATTCTGCTAAAAACTTTATGTTATTGTTTATACAATTAATTATTGTTTTTTTTTCAATTCAGCGAATTCACGTAACTTTTTTTCGCAATTTGGAATCTCGACATCTTTCCTTCAGGAAAACACATCAAAATGGATGAAGAACGAAGATTACTTGCGAGGCTTAACAATTGTTAAACATTTAACAGTAGTGGACGATACTGCTGAAAGAGGTGTTAATTTAATATCGGACTTTAACTGCATGACAACAAGAAATGAGGACCAAAAACAGTACTTATCAGCGTTTTAATTGGACTGCATAGAAAATGGATTTAGATTATATTTCCTTATAGCATTTATTTGAAAGTCTTATGAATATCAATCTGACATACTGGAAGGCACAAAAAATATACATTAAAATATATTTACGAAAATAATTCTATGTGTAATATTTTACATTATTGATCCAAATTTTTGAATAGAAAACTGCTTGAACGAATAAAAATGGTTTAAACAATAACACCACGTTTTTAACAGAATTTACTACTCCTCGAAATCATCCAATATTACGTTTAATTCAGAAAATACGACTTGAAAAATATTGTTGGAAAAAAGATTGTTTAAACAAATTATGTTTGTTTAAACAATTAAAAAATGGTTAATATATTATTTCTATACACTATACGGCCAGAAAAATAATTACATGTATTTTATTTAATTTAATTTTTTTAAAGTTATTGAAAAAACTGCTTAAGCAAATCAAAATTGCTTAAACAAATAGAAATTCATTTAATATGAAAAGATACGTATCAAAAATATATAATTATTCAACAAAAAGTAGCATAAGATACCAATTTCAGAACAAACTGGACATCTCCATGTCAATTTTGAGATATTTTGAGAATAAACATTGAGTTATTGTTTAAATAATTACAAAATATTCTGAAAAAATACTACTGCAAAAAATGGCAAACTATTACATTTCAATCAGAAAATACGATTATGTTTCAAATTTTTTGGGAATGAATAATTGTTTAAATAAGTTACATTTGTTTAAACATTTAAAAATTATTCAGAAAGTCTTGGGAAATATTGAAATTGTCCATTAGTAATTATTTGTATGAAAAATACGACGGAAATTGCTAAAAAGTAACAATAATACGTCAAAATGTAGTTTTTTTATTTTTGGGTCATATTTGGGACGCTGTAGGGGGCGGAGGGTAAGGGTGGTTTAAAAATAAAAGTCATTAGTATGGTTTTAATTCATAGGCACTCCTCTTCAATACTGGAAAAATTTGGCACGTTTCGATCAAACCCTGCAGAATGGGTTCAATTTTACAAAAATCCAAAATTTCCCAATGTTAATTAAATGGGATTTTGAAGTGCCCTGTGGCACATGTTAATATTCGAATTTCGAAAAAAAAATTAGGCATTTTTTTTCTCCGGAAATGAAAACTGTTGGTGTTACGAGCCCCCTTGGAATTTAAACAATTATTTTAATTTAGCTTTATTAACTCGTAACCCGAGCATCCAGTGACACTAGTGCTATCAAGCAACACCCAGGATGCTCGGAATAAAATTCTGAGCAGGTTATAATAAAATTCTGAGAAGGACTAGTCATTACTATGTATACATATATATTAATCATGTTTAGAATAATAAGTAAGGCAGGAAATAGTTAAGAAATAGAGAGAGAGAGAGAGAGAGCAGATAGAACAGAAGGATAAAAGGAAAGCACTTGAGATTGATGGGACTCATCTATGGGCTTCGCGCGTTGCAACGAATGTGTACATGTATATAAATCGGTATGTGTATGTACATGTGTATATGTATGCATATCTGTATATATGCATGCAAGCAAGTCAACGCAACTGCACGGTGGGATCGCACTATCCCCTCCTCCTGTAAACTCCACTCTGTTACATTACAACCAAGTTAAAACCTAACTTCAACCCTGTATCTGAAGCATTGAGTTTTTAAAAATGATTGACACTAAGAATATTATTAAAATTCTACGTCAAAATAAATATGAATTGGTTATATACAAAAATGAACTTGAATTATTTCTCAAAGCGAACTATACATTTTTGAAAGGTAATTTCCAGCCACTGCGCTTGGTAACAAGTCGCGAGGCTGAAAATTCGTAGTCATCAAATTCCCAAGTCATCAGTTTTCTGTTCCCGCGGTCTTGCCGTCCACCTCACATGAGAATCCCTTAATCAACAAAAATACCCTACTTTTAGGTGCAATACGTACTGACGAGCCACGATGAGTGCCACCAATTAATCGCAGTCCTTCATTCTTCCTTGCCTCGACAAGAAGTTTGAAAAGAAAAGCACTTCGCTGCTTTTCCCTTGCCCGTCCGTGGTTCGGCCTCGTGTTCGAGTGTTTCTTCTCTTCGCATCTGACGGTTTTATTTCATGGTAACGAATGACAGAACACAACTCAATACGATATGGACGTAGACATTGAAAGTGAATCTTTGCCGACAAGTAACAGTAGACGGAAACGGTATCGGGAGAATTAAATATCAAGTTGCCATTTCAAATAGAATTTTGAGACACGGAAACGGTTAAGGAGTGAAATTAAATTTAAAGTGGCGCTTGATCGAACACAGTAGACGGAAACGGTATCGGGAGTATTAACAGTAGACGGAAACGGTATTGGGAGAATTAAGTATCAAGTTGCCATTTCAAATAAAGTTTTGAGACACGGAAAGGGTTAAGGAGTAAAAATTAAATTTTAAGTGGCGCTTGATCGAAGACAGTAGACGGAAACGGTTGACGGAATGGCAAACGGACGAAGGTCCGGAGAGTGAAACGTTCGAACCTACGGACGGTGAAGGCAGAAAAGGGAGAACTACGAGTAACTGGTATATACTAGTTTTTCCTTTCCTACCCTTTGAAATCTCTGTCTACTCAGAATTTATGAGCCTGCCCTGTTTCTAATGTAAAGGAATAGAGGTGGTAGAAATAAGCAGACATTAAAAAGTGTTACGGAAAAACGTGTATCCTTGTGTTAAAAATCAATCTAGAAAGGGTATAGTTTTCTTATGTGGTCGCATAAACTGTTGTTCGATTTTGTCAAACCCATTCCCAACGATGGTCAGCGAACAGCAAGTATGGCATCTTCAGTTGGAAGAGAGTGAAGCAACGATCAAGCAAAATAAAAAAAAAATTCTTCGAAAAAAATAAGAATTGGCATTTTGGACCTCCGGGCTACTGGAAAGAAAATAAGAACAACTTTAGTTAACGCTCATTTTTTCTTAAGTCGGTCGTAACATTGGGGGGGGGGGGGGCCATGTCCCGTACCCCGAATAGCGTTTTTTAGACCACCCTAGTCCTGAATGTTGCCCAGCGACCACGGTGGCGCTGATTGGTCACGAGGCCTTGATTAATTTGAAACAAGGTTACGAATCCAGAATGAAATCTCGACCGTTCCGTATCCGGATCCGGTTTTTTTAGGAACGATTTCGGGAACGATACTACCTCTTGTTCCGTTCCGGAATGAAACCACACTTTATTTCTCCTGATTGCAGAACCGAGCGACCTCGTTCTGGCTCTGGGCTCGTTCCTAGTCGGAATGAAACCGGAACCAGCATCTCGTTCCGGAACGAATGTTGCGGTCCAAACTGTAAAATAAAAAAGCGACCCAAATTCTTGGAAAATTCAATAGTCTACGGAATACCACGAGAGTCGGTACTAACTGTTTTTCCGTGTTGATGAATACGAATTTTGAATTGAAATTCAAAAATTAAAAAAAGCGATACAAATTTTGAAAAAATGCAATAAATTCGTGGATTCTATCAGAGTTGGTAATAAAGCCATTTCCGAATTTGAGAAGTCAAATTTGCCGTCCCAATTCAAAATTTAAAAAAAGCCATCTATATTTTTGAAATTTCATTATATTTTTCGATTTCAATGCAAGTCAGTACGAGGTGATTAATCGACTCTAAAAATACAAATTTTTGGTCAAAGTTCAAAGATCAAAAAAGTTAACTCTAATTTTGAAAATTTATAATAGTCAGAACGAGGTTTTTTTTCAATAGTAGAATACAAATTTCAGGTGAAATATCATGAATTCAAAAAGCAACCTAACCTTTGAAAATTTTACATGAAGATGGACCATTTTCATGGAATTTAATCGATATGCCACATAATACGATTTGAAGGTCAAAATTAAAAAATATGTAAAATTTTAATCTAATTTTGAAAATTTTATTAATTTGGTGCATTTCCATGAAAATGAGTATAAAGGAGGTTTTTCGGGGCATAGAATAGAAATTTGAGGTAAGATTCTAAAAGCGTTTTAAATTTTGAAAATTTTATAAAATGAGTGGTTTTCCATGAAAGTGAGTCTGGACGGCAGGAGGAGATCGGGACACAGACTAGGAATTTATACTTGACCTGAAATTAATTTCACTATTCAAACTTTGGAATAAAAATTGTCGTTTAATTGATATTTTTTTTAAAAACAGATAATTAATTAATTGCAAAATGAAATTCCAATTCAAAGGGTAAATAAATTTTTTTTAATACGACTAGTATCATTAATAGGGTGGCTCGAAAACACTTTTTTTTCTTAGAGGGCAACGATTCTCCCCATTGTGTTCGATCAAAAAAATGTACCACGGGACTTTAACTTTAAGGAGAAACCACGTGTGATGTCCTCATGATGTCCTCATGATGACTACATAAAATAAAGAAATTGTTTGAAAAAACACTTTTTTCAACCTTTAAAACAGTCTTGGATTCATTGTGAAGGTCAATTTTGTTCACTCACATTTTCACACAGAGACTTAGAGAAATTTCAAACAGTCGAAATATTTTCATGTTCAACTTGAAAAAAACTTCGTATTAAAAATAACTCTAAAATAGTTTTCCTTCATATTTTAGGTTATTTGAGCCTTCAAGTTTTGTGTTCGAAAAAAAAAATTTACCACGGGACTTTAACTTTAAGGAGAAATCACGTGTGATGTCCTCATGATGCCCTCATGATGTCCTCATGATGTCTACATAC
>CAKNXH010063612.1:198603-229780 GCA_932178445.1 Andricus quercusramuli | reverse complement strand
ATAAGGACAACCGCAGGATTTCGCCGGGAGCGGGTGCTAATCTAAAAAATTGCACCCGCTCCCAGCGAAATCGCGGTAAAATTTCAGCTGTAACCACGTCTCACGACCGTGAGATGGGTGGTTACAGTCTGCGCGAACTCAATACGATGATCCGGCGAAAGTCTCGTGCACCCTGAGGACACGGAGCGACCCAAGGACGACCGCCTTCTGCATTCTCCCTGCAAGTGTCTCAGCATTTTGTTGACACGCAGGGATGCTTTTCAGGCTATTAACAAGTGAAACCTTGGCACCTCCAAGAACGCCAATGATCAGGACGATTAGCTTAACAGAATATTCCGGGTATAACCGTCGCAACTCCCTCATAAGGTCTTCATACCTTTCTTTCTTTTCTTTCTCCTTCGCTGTGACGTTTTTGTCCGCTGGTGCCGAAAATTCGATAACGTACATGGTTCGTTTCTCGAAGTCAAGAAGAACCATGTCAGGCCTCGAGTGCGCAACAGAAACAATTGTCGAGAATATGAAGTTCCAATATATGCGGCACTTCTGATTTTCGACAATTGACTCTATTCCTCTAGGGGCGTTCAGCGGAGAGGTATTTGGGCTAATGCCGTAAGAGTGACAGAGATGGTAATAAAGCACTCTCAGTGCCGCATTGTGCCTTTGGATGTAGGTTGTTCCCGCATGAGCTGGACAACTAGATAGTATGTGTCCTAGATGCTCGGGGTGTTCATGACACGCTCTGCAGCTATCATCGGGAATATCTTGGCTCAAAATGTGGCGACGGTATGCTAGAGTGGAAATGACACCATCTTGACATGCCAAAATGAAGCCCTCTCTGCCCGACTTCAATCCGGGTGATCTAAGGAAAGCAAACGTCAGCTCATATGACATCGACTGATCTTCCACATTTCTGTGGAAGATGCCGTGCATCTTCTTGTCGAGGAGCTCTTCGCGGAAGTTTTTCTCCTGTGCTTTCTTAATCCGGGCCTTCAGGAGTGAGTATTCAAGATGGATAAGATTTGATGCATTTCGCTCACCCCTGATATTGAAGTCAAGGCCAAGTGTTTCAGCAGCCTCTTCTGCTGCTTTGTAAAGAAACGCCTCTTTGCCTACTTCTTCGTGTTTTCTGACCATTTTAAGAAGAGGATCTTGTCCATTTGCGACAATATGTGCTGTACCCAGAATAATCCTGTTGTGAAGACATCCAAGATTCAGTATTCCACGACCACCTTGACGGCGTGAAATGTAAAGTCGTGGAACAGAAGACTTAAGGTGCATGCTTTTGTTCATGTGCATGACCTTTCGGGACCCGATATCGAGGGATCTGAGCTCGTCCTTCGTCCATGGAACTACTCCAAATGAATAGAGTACTACTGGGACGGCAAGCATGTTCGTTGCAGATACTTTGTTCCTCGCCGACAGTTCGGAAGACCATATCTGTCGGAGGAGACGTTTGTATCTGCATCGGAGAGTATCCTTTATAGATGTGACGTCCTGAATGCGGCTTTGTGGCACGCCCAGGTATGTATAGGTCTCTCCAGCGCAAAGGTGTCGTATAGCGCTTCAGTCAACGAGTTCAGGATCTTCGGGGATGCCGTTAAGTTTTTTTTATACCATTAAGCCGTTTCCCGTTCGGCGAGCCTCTAGGGGTAGGCGTGACACTACTCGATTCGGGTAGTGTTTCTAGGTGGATAGTTTCTTGTAGTAAATAACTACAAATGTGGGCTCACCACACCCACGACCGCCAACAGCAACGCAGTAGTATTATTCTCGAACGGTCACCCATCCAAGTACTAACCGCGCCCAACACTGCTGAACTTCAGTGATCTAACGGGAACTGGTGTTTCCAGCGTGGTATGGCCGTTGTTTTGGTATGCCGTTAAGTTTTCCTTTCTTCAAATTAACCTTGGCGCATTTCTCTAACCCGAACTCCATTCCAATCTCTTGAGTGTACTCTGTGACAATTTTTAGAGCTAGATGTAGTTTCTCTTGATTTCTAGCATGGAGCTGAAGATCATCCATGTAAAATACATGAGTTACCTTATGCTTTCGATTTCCAGGTTTGCCGCAGAGGTACCCTTCGGAATGGCGAAGTGCGAGAGATAGTGGCAATAATGTGAGGCAAAAGAGGAGAGGGCTCATGGTATCGCCCTGAAACACACCTCTCTGAAAGGTGATACTGTTAGTGATCACACGATATTTTCCAGATAAGATGGTAAATCTGGTTTTCCAAAGCGGCATTAATCTCTCTATGCATCTCACGATGTGTGGATGAACCTTTAAGCATTCCAACAGACAGATGACAAGTCTATGGGAGGTTGAATCAAAAGCTTTTCGGTAATCTATCCAGGCCATCGATAGAGATCGTTGATAGGATGCTGTATCTTCACAGACACATCTATCGATGAGCAGGTTCTCCCGACATCCTGCTACGCCTTTCTTCGAGCCACGTTGTTCATACATCTCTCGCCACACAGGTTCAATTGTCCGAAGAATCCTATCATTTAGGATGGCTGTGAAGATCTTATACAGTGTGTTCAGACAAGTTATTGGCCTGTAATTCTTAGGGTCAGCTAAGTTGCCCGTCTTAGGCAGGAGCACTGTGCGCCCTTCCACCAACCACTCCGGAATAGGCTCTTCCGACTTTAGATATGAGGTGAAAATTCGGGCCAGATGCTGGTGGGTAGAAGGAAACTTCTTCCACCAGAAGGTCTTGATACCATCTGGTCCCGAAGCGGGAAAGTTCTTCATGCCTCTTAATACGTTTTTCACCTCCTCGGTAGTCATAGGTGGGCATTCTTCCTCAGGTGTTATGAGGGCATTGCACAGCTCCTTGAAGCTATTTATGTTCTTTGAGTCTTCTTGAAGTGGATGCTGGACCTCGTAGACTTCTCTCCAAAATGATTCGACCTCCTCTGGTTTGGGCGGATGGTCGACAGTAATTGGAGGGTCTTGGAAGAGTTTAGATGGATCAGATGAAAATTGTTGATTTTCTCTGACCCACCTCTCTCTCCGCTCTAGACTTCTCCTAGCGTTAGATAGTATTCGTATTCTGTCAACAATATGCTGTCTGATGGTCATTAGCTTTGATTTGTTGATTGTGTGATGACGGATCCGCAGTTCGCGCGCGAACCGTCGAACCTTGGCAGTGAAATTCCTGCCAGATGTTATGTAGTTAATCACACACTGAATGCGGGACGCCAACTGTCTAGCCCAGCCTATCTTTGTGCTGAGTTGATGCATTCTTCTTTTGGTCTTATGATCAACCGTTGGTTTTGTTTTACGGCTTGCATCTGCCAAAGTTCTCGCTGCATTGTACACACCACAACTGATAGTCCAGAGGTCGGATTCTTCGGAAAAATCTCCACGAAGTTCATCATCCAATTCAGTCAGATCTTTGGGCTTGGGAGAAACCTGAATGTTGATGTTTCTCCGGGTCCTGAAGCATCGTTCTTCCGCTATTGGATGCCTGTTCGCGGTTGGTCTCAGTGTCGCCTCTCTTTCTCTGTTGTTGGCTTGTTCTGGATGCGGTTGAGTAGGCACTCCGCTTATATAACCTCTTTTCCGGAGGTTCTCGGCATGGTTTCGCAGACGTTGTTGCGAAAAGTCTGAGAGCTCTGGGTGTTTCTCGCACCACAGAGCATGCAGTCGTGCCATGTAACCTTCTCGTTCAGGGACCATACTGGCATCGTAGCACTCCAGCAGGCCGTCATTGAGTTGATCCGTCCACTTAAAAGTAACAAGATTCCGCCGGTCAATCGCATTGACTCCGTCTTGATTGGCTCCCCCAACTGTAGGGTAGTCGGCATTGTTGTCCGACCCATTGTCGGGAGGTTTTGAACCGCACTTACTACAATTATGTTTTACTACAATTATATATATATATATATATATATATATATTGTGATTCGAACTGTTTATTCATCTCATGGACAAGTTTAGCTTTTGCCACGTTAATGCTCAGTCTCTCTCAGCACATTTCCTTGAGTTTAATCAATATTTTAGTACGTGTTCATACCATATCATTACGGTCTGAAACTTGGCTTAAGCCTGACATCCCTTCGATTGCTAAGGTGAAGGTAGCTATCATGAGACAAATTTTGAGGGGGTTTTGAGATTTTCATTAATTTTGGAACGATAGTAGAATATATTTTCAAAATGTTTATAACAATGAATGGACTGATCTTTTCTGAATGCGAAACGCCTATTAAAAGTTTAATTTAGTCTAAACAAAGTTATTATATTTATGAGAAAGCGGAACGACCTATATGTACATATTATGAACAACTTTTTGACTCTTGTACCGGTGTTTCATAATGCATGTCCCTATTATGAAACAGCAGAGAAATGTATTTTTTTATATGAATATGGCTTATTTTAGATTATTTTCTATATTAAGTCGAAATAAATAGTACAATGAACTTTCATTTCAATAATTAATATAGATAAATAAATTGTTAAAAAGTTTTCGTTAAAATTGACGAACCTAAACTATAAAGGTACAATTTTGTACAAACGAAAATTAGGGATTCCACAATCAATTTATCTTTAACGCAATCAGAAATAAAAACAAAAAAGAAAACACTTTTCATCTTCTAATGCGCTGGCGTTTAATTCCACCCAAACAAGAATTTCCTGATCGAAATTTTTCTGCTACTGATTTCCCTACCACATTCATGCTGAAACCTATTGCGACACAACCTCCAATTGCCTCCTCCAATTTGCCTCTGCAAATATTTGATGAATATGACTTATTTTTTTCTGTCATTATCCCTCAGACTCCCCTTAAGGAAGTAACAGAAGTTAATTTTAATGCGATCGGTATGGAGAGAATCTCGATAAAAATGATTCGACCGATACCTAAAATCTCCAGTCCTATTACTACTAAAGATTTTCAGTCTGTTAGAGTCATTTTGATTATAGTTCCTTTTACTTCACTAAAATAGTAACCCTAGCATTAAGTTGCCAACCGTGCTGAAAATCAGGTAGAGAGGGAGCGAGAGTCGAGTCGAAGAGCAGAGAACCTCGAGCCTCTGTGGTATTAACTTAAATCCGAGCATTTCGCAAAGAGTAGAGCCTTCGTGGTGATATGTGTATTCATGAGGCCAGTGTGGCGTTTCGCAATCGTAAACCAGAGCTGACGACCAGACGGGTCGTAATATTCTAAGAAATCGCTGTACAATTATATCTTGAATATACCCAGTGAGCACAAAATTTGGCGACGTTTTTACGACATCGTTACGACATCCTATGTCCATGTCGTTGAGACATCTTTGCGATATCGTAAAGACGTCGTAAAGATCTCGTAACGATGTCGTAAAGACGTCGTCAAATTTTGTGCCCACTGGGTACATTTGCTACTGAGTTTTCAATGTTTTGCCCTGACCGGAATAAACTAGTGATCAGAAAATAGCATTTTAACAATTCAGAAGTGGGATTAAAAAATTTCGCCCTCATTGAAAGTGGCGAGGGTCAAAACGTTAAATGTTTATCGGAAAAACTGATTAGAAAATTTCTCGACGCAAAAAATCCAAGATGGTGTAACCGACGCTTTGCCGACGCTCAGTGCCGGTTGAAACGTGTCGACGAACGAACAAAGGGCTCTTGTGTGCGCTTGCGCGGTCGGACGAATTTAAAAGTCGCAATTCTAATGAGTGACGAACATAGTGTTGAAAACGCGCTTTTGAGTATAGCTAATCAACAGCCCTTAAACATGGGACCCCCGAATCAGAACGTGAACCCAGGTACTTCGAACGCGGCAGCAGATCATGTTCCGAACGCAGGAGTACCGAATATGGGAGAACAACTTAATCCTCCGGCCAATGAAATGCAGCAGTTGATAGCAGTCATGACTACTTTAAAACTGATCTAAAGGGATCATGCAGTACTAAGAGTACTTTATTAACATCTTTGTTACTCTTAGGTCAATGGTCGAAAATAATAAGTGCAGAATATGCTGGAAATATTTGTTCTCGACAATTGTTCTATCACGCATTCGAGGCCTGACATCGTCCTCCTTGACTACGAAAAATGAACCATGTTACTTACTGAACTCTCAGCTCCGGCCGATAGCATTATCGCCATCAAGAAGAAAGAAAAGCAGTAGAGTCACAGAGAGACCTGAAAAGGGAATGCCCACGGCTGTGCCAAAAATATTCTGTTAAAATGGTTGTCCTTATCATCGGTGCTCTCCGCGGTATAAAGTCTTCAATCGTTCGAAACCTTAAAATCATACTCGCATGCCAGCAATATTCTGAATCACTTGCCCGTAGACTGTACATGGCAGTAATCCTAAAGGCACACAGGTCTCTTGCCAATTCGCTTTATTAAATCCATCTCACGCTTCAGTCGCCTACCTCACAGTAAGACGTGGTTTCAGCTTCCGATTTACCGTAGTTTTACCAGGAGCGGATTTCACTTCGCAGAACGAAATCCGGTGGGATTGAAATTAAATTAGCCTTAGCGTTTCGAACGTTCAAAGCGTTTTTAGTCACAGATTTTCATTTATTAGATGTTTGTAAGCTACCACAACAACGTGCATGAGTTTTCGTTTGAAATATTGAATCGCAGTAAACAAATTGAAATAAGAAGCATTATTGATAATTTTTGGGAAAATTTTCGCAAGTTTCTTTCAAATAAAATACTGCATACCTTCATTCCATTATCGGCAGAGGAAAAGCCCCAAACTGGCTCCGCCAAGTTTGCTGGCGAAATGTCATTTCTATCACATTTAGTTGTGATATGGCTGTAGGCACCTCTGACGAACTTGTTATTATACCATCGCGTTCTCAAGCATCTTCTTGGAAAAGGGATATCCTTTCCCTTCAAAAAAACTTTGAGCAATTTTTGACAGTCATGTGCCACCTGTTGTTCGCTCAATGTTTCTATAATATGAGCGCCTCTGCCGCCGATCCAACCAAGAAGAACTCCATTCTTCTCTTCTTGTAAAATATCAAATCCGGTTAGATATTTAGTCCACGAAGCCAATTTCTCATTTGGATTAATATTGCTCTCAATTTCCTTTCGCCAAATAAACTGAAATCCTTTTGTTCCCGCTTTCCACCAAACTTCATCAAACACGAGAAATATCTTGTTAATCAAACCAAACCCGAGACTTTCAATCCCTCGTCTCAAGTGATGAGGTAATAACGGATGAAATATTTTTTCATGATTTTCCTTTAAATAGCCAAGCGAACAAGTTATTATCACACAATCCGTAAATATTTTCCGATTGTCATTTAAAAAAAGGACTATTGGCTTCAAGTCTTTATCTCCTTTGCTGATTCCTTGTCTCCATTCAATTTTTTCAACAGGGCTATTCAGTCTTAAATTACTTTGGTTTAGACTGTCAGCAATAGCTTTTATTACAGAGCTGTATCCTGCCTTAAATATGGAATGTTCCTGTCCACCAACAAACTTACAAATGAGAGTAAACATGATTAAGAATTTTGATAAACAATAATGTTTATAGAGAATTTTTTACTATAATTTGTAAAATATAAGTAATTACCTTGAACTTACCCCATCCCTTGGCCGACAATTCATCCACTGTCGAGCATGAATTATCAATATTAAGGAATTTAATGTTCCAATCGAATAACTCCTCCATTATATTTCTAACTCTCTCAGTTTCATTCTTATCGTTTAAATACTTGATAAAACGCGTACGAAGAATCTGCCCGATATTCTGGCCCATCTCAGGATGTAGAATCTGATTTTGACTCGCATATTGCTCGCATTCTTCCAATGTATATCTCACGAAATCGTCTATTTCAGTTACAAAATGTGATTCAATTTCAAGGCCATCGTCACGAATATAGACACCCTCAGCTTCGCCAGAATGATCATCAGATAAAAGGCATAACTGATGACAAAACTGACCAAGATCACTCTTGTCTCCATGCAAAAACTGAGCTCCGTACTCTATACTGTCGTCATCAAAAAAAATTGTGTGTATTCTACCACCAACTCTATTCATTGCTGAAATTCATAGTGCTTTTTTAACTTTGTGCAATATTTATATTTTCTTGTGATAATGTTGACTTTCATATTTTGTACTTTCCAAAATAATTAAAATAATGAATTAAATTGATCAATTATTGTGCCTTTTAAAACTGGTAGTGTTCAAAATTGAATAACTTCGAGTCATAAAAATTTGTTGTATTCAGGCATTAATTTAGATTTTAACATAAAATCTGCTATATGAAGGCCTGGATTTTGAGATTATTCACATCGATTTTCAATAAATAATTTTTCAGAATGGTACTTTCAACTTTTATGGCATACAAATTATTTAATAATTATGAGAGCTCCTATTTTGAAATTGAGCAGCTTAAAATCAGAATATCAATTGAATAGAACCTCTATTACCTTCTAACAAAATATAATCATCGAAACGTTGTTTTTCTAGAGTCCTCGCTGCGCCTAAACCAGCGATTCCAGCGCCAACAATTACGATGCTTGTTATTTCCGATAAAGATTCCCGACTATCCAAAGTTTTTCCGGTTACAGTAGGACACCTTCTTGTAGACTTCGACCAGATGTGTGTTCTATACGATCCAAATGATCAATTGTTTTCATTAAATGGTTTCGTTGTTTCCAATTTCGAAACTAAACCTCCAAGAATTAGAAACTTTAAACTTTGCACGCCAACAAAATTAATAGCATCCTATATCCAAGCTATGAAAAGCATGTTGCTTAAATCGGCACATACATATTGCATATCGTGTATGTAAAAAAAGAATGTTAATAACAAATATTGGTAAAGGAAAAAAAGAAAAAGATACACTGAACTAAAAAAATTACTATTTTAACAGTAATGGAAAAAATGGTAACAAATTATTTGAATATAATTAATGAATTAATATTGAAATGTAATGGAGGCTATAAAAAGTAGTTTCAGATTAAGAACAAAACACATTTTATCTAGATGTTCCATCAAAAATAATTTTATTGAATATTTTTAAAATGAGTTTGGTAGAATATTGCACTCAATGTAATGATTAAATGTTAACTGTTAATGCAGCTGCAATAATACCGAAAAGCGTGCTCTCTGTTCGATTCCATTTTACTCAAAGGATGTCCACGCGGATGCTTTTACAGCTGAGACTTTACGGTCCTATCAAAAAGTATGTACATATCAATCACTTGTAAATCTTGTTGAGAGAATATGTGAACAAAATAATAAAGAATAAGTTAATGGATATCTTTATAAAAAGCCATGCTCTTATTAGTGCTTTTTCAAATCAAATCAATTCCAAAAAGCGTGAAAAAATGAACTTCATCACCTATAGTAATCGAGCAAGCGTTCAGCTTCACGAAAACCGCTTTCAATTGCACCGTGAACAGTTGAATAGAAGTACTCGTGAGTAGCTTCGCCAGCAAAGAGAATAACCTATGTAAATAAAAACTTTGATTAATATCTTAAACTCAGGGCGGCCAGTCAAGACTAAAAAAGAGAATTTGCATGCATTTTTTATTCGTTTATTTAAATGGTTTACACAAGAACCCCAATATAGGGCCCTCTGATTTAATTCTTCCTAGAACTGCTGGCCCATGCAGTTTCTCAGCGCAAAAGCAGTGCCAACAATGCGAGGCCACACGGAGAAAAAAATCCGGGGTTTAGCGCCAGAGAGTTCAAGGCGCTAACGCATGGACTATTCAACAGGCGTATATCGCAGGCGTCTCTTGTTTTATTTCCAAGAGCTTCCACGGACTTTCTCGGTGAGTCTCCTTGCGATTTGCTTTTAGACCACGCCGTCTGCCTGTTGACACGTTCACGCACCACTAAATGTTCGCAAGGAGACTCACCGAGAAAGTCCGTGGAGGCTCTTGGAAATTTTGCTTGCACTTTTAGAATTATTGCGTGACAAATTTTCACGCGCTAATCCCTACATTTTTCTCTCCGTGCACCCCGCACCATTCATTTTGCGACGAATTTAGTGCCACGGTCACCTTGGGGCAACCCCCCGGACTTGGCCTTATATTCGAGTTATTGTGTACATTATTGCATTTGATTGGATCGCCATAATGATTGACGTCCGTTATACAGAGATTCGCAACTGCGCATGTAACGCATGCGCAGAGAATGTATTATATAATTTTGAACTTTTTGAATTGCCAGCTGAGAAAATCCTTCCTGAAGGTTATATATGTATTGTTTAAATAAACGAAATTATGAACGGCCAATATTGTTTTGTATCCGGATGCGGTAATACGAGTTACGACAGTTAGAACACTGGATAAAATTTATTTTGCTATGCCACGCGAAGAAGAATAATGAAGAAATTCCTGATTTAAGGCTACTGGCTGACTATAATATCCTTCTTCCACCATTAAATTTTTTTGAAATTATTATATAAATATCAATAAATATTGACACACTAAGTATATTAGTATATAATTACAAAATTTAAAGTGACACGCGATTTTTTTCAAAAATACTGATTCACCAATCACTGGTAAGGACTACCCGTGAACTGACATCACATCAATCACAAAAGTTGCTATTCCCAGAAGTCATTTTTTCGTTTTTAAGACTTAATTAAAAAATGATATTTATTCATTTCATGTAAAAATAAAATAATTTTAGCGTCCTCAACTAGATGTAATAATTAGTTTTCATATTGATGACATATTTGTCAACGGCGATACCACGCTGAAAACACCAGTTCCCGTTAGATCACTGAAGTTAAGCAGTGTTGGGCGCGGTTAGTACTTGGATGGGTAACCGTTCGGGGAATACTGCGTGTTGTTGACCCGTCGTGGGTGTGGTGGACCCACACGGTAGTATTTATCCACCTAGAAACACTACCCGAATCGGGTAGTGAGGCAATGAACTTTCGAGTTCGAAATGCTAATCAATTTTTTTTTTTTTTTTTATTGATGACATATTTAAATTCTCTATTTCTCGTTTCTCAGTCCAATGGCCACTTTAAATATTGCTCCTTAAATTACATACAGGTATGTGATAAGAATACGTACTGGCTTGCAAATGTCCGTAGTTATGGGATCAGCCAAGTCTTCAGATTTTACGTTCATTTTCTCAGTTTTCATACTCCTAAAAGAATAACCTCCGCAAATATGCTTATCCGTAAACCATTTGGAACTACGTATGTAGAAATTAAAAAAATATTAGAAAGATGAACCTATAATTAGCAGATCAAAAGAAAATATGTCAAAAGAGGAACCAAATGACAATAATTACCGAGTAAAGTTTGCAGGCTTCGGTATATCATAAGTCTTTCCATAAAACTTTTGTAGCAAAGTGTATAGTCCTTTCGAAACTTCAGCATCCGTTAAAGTTTCCGTAAACCTAGCAGATTCTCCAAATGTCCAACCACACAGAACACTTTTGTGACTTTCGACTACAAAAAATATAAAGACGTCGCACAACCATAAATTGTCCTGAAATATTTTGGAATCATATTTTGGTGCAAAGCGCTAACTTGAGGGAGAAAACTATATAAAAATAGTTATTAATTATTTAGACTTACTTCTCCGTATTCGGAAAGAAACTCATCTTTGTCCTCCTTTGACCAAAGAAACGACAAGCCATTTGTTTCTGCTGGCCACCATCGGTAAGGGAAGTTAAGAAAGAATTTGTTTACAACCCCAATACTGAATCCCTGCAAGAAAATTTAACATTTACTTAGCTCTTGGTCACTTTTTATGTATGCGTAAAGAAAAAAAAGTATTATATTTATTACCTCTATTGCACGTTCTTTCACTTCCAATAAAGAAGGAGTGAAAAGAGTCCTGTACTCATTTTTCAAAACACCTAACGATGGTGTAAATATTACATGGGACACATTGAAACTCGATCCATCACTAGTTGTAACTACAACCTCGTCATTTGAGCTATAATTGATATTTGATACCTCTTTATTAAAAATGATTTTATCCATCACAGGCAGTTTCTTTTCATCAGAGGGATAACTTTTCTATAATTATTTGACAAAAATGGTAATACATTTATCCAAAGAAAGTTTCACAGCTGACAAGAGTTTTATAAACTAATATTAAAATAATAATTTGCATACCATCAACAAATCTATTATTGTCTTGAACCCCTTAGTCTTCCAATTCCAAGCGGGATTACCTTCACAATTTCGAAAATCAACCATTCTTTTAGCAGATACGTCGAACCACGAATCACTACATTGCATGTGATTGTCATATTTTTCTATCCATTCCAAAAATTGTGGTGCTCTTTCACTACTTGTGAAACGATTTTCTTGATACTGTTTATAGAATCTGAAATAAAAGATATTATTAAATGCAAAAAATTGTAACTATATAATTTAACAGTATTTACTGCAATGTAGTAGGATCTACAACATCTTTCGAGAAAAATCAGAGAATTTTACAACTACTTTGTAGAGCCGTGAAAAAACAAGTAATCTTTTCAAGTGTAACAATTTGATTTCTTGGATTTTTATCTCGTTGCGCTTGGCTCATATTTTGAAATTTCGACTTTTAAATAGCTATTTCTTTGGATTAAAAGCAGAAACTTTGTTCAAGGAAGGTTGATAAACGAACTTCATTTTTCTTCTCGAGCCCTAAAAATGGTGACAAAGTAAAATCCAATTTAATAATTTTTTTTTAAATTTATCGTACCTATGAACTACAGAGCGGGAGAAACAGGCATATACATTCCTAAAACCCATTTTTAATTACTTTATGGTGTCTAAACACATGGAAATTTGATGATAACCGGCGAATTCAAAGTTTACATAAAACTAACATCTATCATAATGATAAGAATGTAAAAATCAATTTCGAAGAAGATGTAGCCTTTTATAGGCCACCATCGGATAATTGAAATTTTCATCCGATTTTCACCGTATTCATCATTTTCTACAAAATTATCAATAGTCTTGTATAGGTCACCGTCTGAAAATTAAAATTTTCATCCATTACAAAAGTAACTATACACAAGAGTCTAATATAAGGCCGACTGATTCAGTTCTTCTTAGAACTGCTGGCCCACGCAATGTCAACAATGCGTCGCCACCAGTAGCGAGCGATTAAGCGGGCAGCACGGGGGAGCAGCGGGAGAAAAAACCAACAGAAATGGTTCACACGGCCCTGACTGACGTTTCCAAAGACTAATTTAGTGCCACGGCCAGTGCGAGGCAACCCCCGAAACTGGCCTTATATTGGACTTCTTGTGTATATCTAGAAGCATAAGGAATCAAAATTAACAAAATAAATAAATTCTGAAGAAGTTGCAGCCATTTAAAGGCCGCAATCGGAAAAATTGAATTTTTACCCGACCTTGATAGTTGACATTCAACATTTTCTGAAAATTTTCCTGTTGCTCTTAAAAAGCCGACAATTTTATTTTATCTACCAAAGGGACCTTTTAAATCAAAATACATACTATTTTTAACGTTAAAGTTTGAAAATTTCCCATTCCAAGAACTTTAAATTGTGAATTATAGAAATTTGAATATTTTATTTTGAAATACTGCTTAATTTTTAAGGCCTAAGAATTAAAATTTTTTGACTCTGTTTGTGCCGAAAAAATCCGGCTATTTGTACCGAAAATTCGAAACCCATAGCCCTGGCGTAAATAAAATATACTACAATTGTAGATTACTCTATTTTTTTTAACCCAAGTTATTATTACCAATCAATTTTATAAGCGACGCAGTAAATCCCTTTAATTTTTAGGGTTTCGTACCCCTGGGCTACTGACCCTTAGTCCGTCCGTCGAATTTTTTTCCAAGGAGGGGAAGTGAGGGGAGGGGAAAGTAGGTATAGTAGGAGATGGAAAGTTTGCGTTGGGAAGTTTTCAACGGCTTAATTTTTTTTTAAGGAAAATAAATTCAAATTAAAAAAAAAATGTTTTCAAACCTTTTTTTTCATAAATTTTTTAAATAAATTTTTTTAATCAAATTTTGTTTCAACAAATTTATTTTCAACAATTTTTTACCAAAAATTGTTCTCATAAAATGTTTTCTTTTAAAAAGTATTTAATACAAAATTAAAAAATATTTTGTTGTAAGGTTCTGTTAAGACTTAAATTAACGTATAAAAAGCTACGAAACCCTTCCTTACAGGCACTGGGCGCCTACTTTGACTAATTTTTTATGAGTGAAATGACTTTTGGATCATTAAAAAAGACAATTTACCATACATAATACATGTACAATTATACTATCTACATTTACATTTTTGAGGAGTAAGCGAAAAAAACAAGAAAAAATCAATTTTTTGCTAAATTGAAATGTTTGTTTCTATATTTTTTAAATATCATAAATTTCTTTCAATATGTTTTTTGATTTTATATACAAATAAGAAATTGTACATTTATATAATCAGAACATGATTAATAGGTGTAATATGCCTTTGGTGACTCTAAACTGGATAAATTCACTTTCATTTTATTAATAGCTTCTAGACAGTATTAAATTAAAAAGATTTATTCTCATTTCATTTATTTAACAGCCTGGCAGATTATAACAGCCCATTTCAAATTTCATTTCGATCAATTGATTTCACGGTACAATATATCCTCAAATATTGAGAAATGAACTCAAGTGGTTTTATCACGTGTTTTTTTTCGCTTACTCCTCAATAGTTGTTTAAAAATTGATTAGATGTACTGATTTAAAATTATTATTTGATTATTGTAAGGTAACATCAACTGCCACTTTTGTGATGGCAAAACATTCTCAAAATAAACTGATGATAAACGAGTAAAAAAGATCAAGTTTTCAAATTAAGCGGGCATGAGTCCATTACACGCTTCGGAATCATTGACCTTGAGAGAAGCAGTGGAGGGGATCACGAGGAAAGTGGACCGAATGGAACAGAAGTTGACAGTTCAGTTTACACAACTTAACACAATTTTGTATCAGATAAGTGAAAAGCTCGTACTTTTTTTACGTTACATTTATAAAAACTTCATAAATGTCTATAGATAATGGAATACAGTAAAATATGTCGTTGAAGATTATAAGCAAACAGCCCTACTTTTTAAAAAGAAATTAATTAAATTTTCGCTATTTTAATCGACCAAGTGCCAAAGTCAAAAATGTTTTCACCCAGGTAAGAAGAATGTTGATATTTTTCATTTCTTTTAAACAACCAGCGCTAGGTGCTCCTTGAGAGCGAACGCCATCCAGGCGGTACATGTGAATAAATTAATGATTTCAGGAAATTCGACCCTGAGCTGGAAAAGCTAAGGGATGAAGTTAGTGGTCCCCCAAATTTAGACACAATTTTGTTACGCATTCAGAAACTTTCATCTCAAGTCCATGCTTCTTATCTCTTTGAGAATGAAGGAAAACCTATTTTGCAAAAACTATGTTTGTTACTCAGTGCAACTTCCACGGGAAAAATTTACGCTGACTGGCAAGACTTTGCAGCGCACTTGGGTCTCTTGGGAGAGCAAATACGAGTAAGATTTTACGAATTCAGAATTATACATAAGAAACCAATATTCAATTGAGGATAGTATAGATAATTATAAATGATGAACTTCAGTGCATAGACCACGACTTCAAAG
Organism: Andricus quercusramuli; assembly: GCA_932178445.1. NCBI lineage: Eukaryota > Metazoa > Arthropoda > Insecta > Hymenoptera > Cynipidae > Andricus > Andricus quercusramuli. The sequence continues at coordinate 214,263 of CAKNXH010063612.1, read as the reverse complement.
GATTAGAAGATCCCACATATTACGTTTTACTGGCATATGTGCAATCTCCAGAAGCGACACTTGACAAAATTCTAACAACTTTGACCAAAATAGAGCGACTGGATATTATCAACCGTATTAAAGACTCTGTAACTGATTTCATTGACAACCTATATTCCAATGAAAGCACAGGTAATATCATTTTATTCAACAAAAAGTTTTTTAAATCTAGCAACCGTTTATTTTTGTTTATGTAAGCAAAAAAGAGAACCTTTCTATAAAAAATAAGTGTGTCACGAAAATCTCGAAAGCATTGTTGTCGCTTTTCGTCAATGCCGATTGGGTAGTTTGAAAAACTCGAAGGAAGGAATATTGCCAAAATCAAACATATAATTAAAAATTGAGTTTCAGTTGAACGGCAGCAACAAAGAATGTCACATTTTTGTGCATAATCCAACTGAGAAAAATTAAAGAATTATCAATGTGAAATTTTATTATTACATTTTCCGCTAAATTAATTAATATTCAACCAAGAAAAAAGGAATTTTCAACGAAATATTTAAATTCTTAACTAAACTGATTAATTTTGGTTAAAAAAGTTAATTCTCGACAAAAAGTGCAATAGTTGATATTTTCACTAAAAAATATTTTAATTTTCAATAAAATACTGTTGAATTAAACCAAAAAATACGAATTTTGAACAAAAGAATTGAATTTTCAACCAAAAAAGATTTTGTAATGAATGAAGAAAAAAAATCACATCCAAAATGTTGACTTTTCAAGTCATAAAGACGAATTTTGAAAAAAGAATGTTGAATTTACAACGCAAAAATATGTATTTTCTACCAAAATAATTGAACTTTTTACTAAAAATAATATAAAAAAAATCAGTTTCAACAAAAAATAAACGAATTTTTAACAATATTTGTTAAGTTTTTAATCAAAGACATGAACTTTTAAATAAAAAAATCACTTAGTTAAATTTCCAGCTCAAAAAATGAATTTTCTACCAAGACCATTTTTCAAGAAAATTCAAAAAGTTGTTATTATAATCTTGTAGGGCTTTCAAAAAGCAACGTATTTCTTTTCTTGACTTTTTTTCATATCGTGCGTTATTTGGCTTGAAATTTTCATTTTCGATTGCTTTTTGAAATTTTGTAAATGCTATAACTTTGATAATTTTTTTTATCGAAAACAGTCATTAGGATAAATTATTTGGCCAAAGCTCGACTCGATCCGTTCATTTTTTCGAGAGTTATCGTGTTTAAGGTCGGACGGACAGACAGACAGACGCCATCGCCAAAACTTGATTTTCGGCTTCAGGGGGGCTCAAAACGTGGAGATCCGTTGAAAAAGTGTGACAGCAAATTTCAGACAATTCTAATACTTTCTCAATCATAAATGACGAGAATGTAAAAATGTGATCAAAATGTTTGGCACCCTATCCTAAAAGTTTTCGATTGACAAAAGGAACTTTCACGTACTTAGAAAGTGTTGATAATATTTCCTAGATTTAAACAAATCTTAATTTGAAAGGGTTTCTAATGTTCGGTTTAATGTAAAAAATGGCAGAACTTAAAAATTCAAGACGCATAGAGTTCTTAAAATTGGAAAAATTTCTAAGTTTAATTTATTCAAATTAAAGAATTGAAATACTGAGTATCCCATTGCAATTACAAAGAAAACATTTAAAATCAGTAATTTCATCATTTCAATTATCACATTCAATCGCTTGCAGCTAAAGAGCTTGCATTTCTAAAAATTAAAAGATTGAAGCATTAATAGTTACATCAATTATAATTGGAAACGTTGAAAATTGCACAACAATTATTTGTAAAGTCATGAAAAGTTGGAAATTCGACAATTCTATGCGTTCAAAGTAGGATTTTTTAAATGAAACCTTGAAAATGTGAACAATTTAAATTTGAAGTTATAATATACTTCACGATGAAAGCTATAAAATTTAATATAGAAATGTATCGATCAGATTTGGAAAGTAGTTATTTCTAAATTCATTTTTAAAAGTTATGCTTTTACAGATCACAATATGGAAATTCTTCGACCAAAAATTACCCCAAAAGCACCTTTAGTTTTAAGCCCAATGTTGCAAATTATTTTGGCTCCTAATGAACTCATAAATACATCACAAGGTGTTTCACATAACACACAAGATAACAGTAAGAGGAGAAACGTAAGTACTAATTTTATACTGAATATGTCATATCTAAATTTAAATTTATTTATTAAAATTATATTGATATATTAGAATAATTTAGGAATAAGTGAACAAAATTTGATAAATAAACTTTATGTGAAAATTGAGTTCCCAATATTGTTTCTATATATTTGGAGACCTATCATCAATTCGATTATCAAACTTGAGTCGGCGAAAAAAAAATTTTCTTCTCCAATTCACCTTGCATCCATAAAATAACATTTATTTTTTATTTCCGGTTGCATATTATGGTGCAATAAAGTTCAACGAAGATAGTTTAAAGTAATCGTCGCCTAGTCCTAGGTATTGATTGCTACTGAAGTATTAATTTTGTTTAAAATGAAGGGAGCATTTTTAAAAAGCAAGCGTAATAAAGTTTAACTAATATAATTTGAAAAATCGCAATTACAGTCTTACAATTGGTTTATACAGATTATAAAAATATAGTTTTCTACGTATGGACAAAGACTTCAATAAAATATCTGATAACACATTTTCGCGTAGATAATACTTTTCACTCACTGAAAGTTCTGCCAATTAAATTTTTGCTCTATTCAGTTCAGCCAAGATAACAATACCCTTGACAGTTTCAGTTTTTAAAATTATAGAACGATTTTTTTATGTAAGAAATGTTGAAAGTGTAAAAGCCCTGGCGGACCGAACGAACGGAGCGGATACGCTACAGCGTATCCTTATAGTATCCACATCGTATCCTCTCCGTATCATGCAAGAAAAACTCATTAAAATAGGAAGATGAACATTTAACTTGTTAAAATTCGGATTCTACGTGAAATTTTGCGTTAAAAGGTCACGGAGTAATCGCAATAGTTTTTCTTGCAACATTAAAAACTTTTAAAAAATATAATACTTATCGATAACGTGGGCTGAAGGCGACTTCACACGCATCGTCGACGGATAAAGCCTATGAACTGCTACTGAATGACGATGCGTTTGAAATCGCCTTCAGCGCACGTCATCGATAAGTATTATATTTATTAAAAGTTTTTAATGTTTGCAAGAAAAACTATTGCGATTACTCTGTGACCTTTTAACTCAAAATTTCACGTAGAATCCGAATTTCAACAAGTGAAATGTTAATCTTTCTTTTTTAATGAGTTTTTCTTGCATGATACGGAGAGGATACGATGTGGATACTATAAGGATACGCTGTAGCGTATCCGCTCCGTTCGTTCGGTCCGCCAGGGAGACCATTTCATTTTAAGCAAAAAAATGCAGTGACTAAAAATGTTTTTATGACACATGCATGATTTCAGCCCTTTTCGACGCCTATGAAGCGGGGCTAAAGCTCTACTTTTTACTCCCTAGGGACTGAAAAGTGACGTGAGAGATGAATAATGAAGATTATGCATCTATGAGCTTGCATTTTATGATTATTATCAGCCCACTCACGGTAAAAACTGAGAGGAAATTTTGGTTGCAGTAATAGAATTGTGCGGTTATTTATGGAAAGTTACCATATATACCTGTGGAATTATCTTAAATTACCATAAATTACCGAAATTTTCCATAAATTTCCGGAAATTTGTAAAAATGAATTTTGCGTATTCCATGGTAAGTTACCATATTTACTTGTAAAATTACCATAAATTACCGAAATTTTTCATAAATTTCCGGAAATTTATGGAGATTTTCAAAAATGAATTTTGGGTAAGTTACCGTATGTACCTGCAAAATTACCATAAATGACCGAAATTTTTCATAAATTTCCGGAAATTTATGGAAATTTTAAAAAATGAATTTTGAGTATTCCATGGTAAGTTACCATATTTACCTGTAAAATTACCATAAATTACCAAATTTTTCATAAATTTCCGGAAATTCATGGAAATTTTTCAAAATGAATTTTTGGTAAGTTACCATATTCACCTGTAAAATTACCATAAATTACCGACATTTTTCATATATTTCCGGAAATTTATGGAAATTTTTAAAAATGAATTTTGGGTATTCCATGGTAAGATACCATATTTACCTGTAAAATTACCATAAGTTACCAAAAATTTTCCGAAATGTCCGGAAGTTTATGGAAATTTTTCATAAATTTCCGGAAATTTATGAAAGTGTTTGAAAATGAATTTTGGGTAAGTTACCATATTCACCTGTAAAATTACCAAAATTTTCCAGAAATTTCCGGTAATTTATGGAAATTTTCCAAAATGAACTTTGGGTAATCTATAATAAGTTACCATAAATCACCTCTAAAATTACCATAGATTAGATTAACATTAATTTCATGCTTTATTACACAAAATCTAATGTGGACTGAAATCATGACTGTATTTCGAGAAATGCCTGAAATCATCCATTTGTTATAAAAAATATCGTATGCGCCAAGGGGGAGAGGCACTTTTTTGACTCGTGTATGTTTTCAGTACTCGTTTCCGGCTCGCGCTACGCGCTCGCCTACGACTTGTACTGAAAAAATACACTCGTCAAAAAAGCACCTCTTCTCCCCCTAGGTACGTAATATACTATTTCGTGTTAAAACTAGAGCATTCTTGCATGTAGAGTATAATTTTTTGAGCGAATAGAACGGCTTTGCTCTGTCAAATTTTTTCGCAATTTTTGACAATAATGATACGAACATTAAAAAAAAGTTGAAGTTTTATATTTTCAAGCGAATTTCTTTTTTACAAAATTCCCTATCTTGCTTTCTAAAAATGCTCCCTCGATTGTAAACAAAATTAATATATAAAAAAATATGTTTGTTAAAAAATATATATAATTTTTTAAAAAGGTTAAACAACCACCGCAGGGTCCCACTGGGAGCCACTGCCATCGACGACAATGACACCGGCTTCCAGTAGAACCGCGGCAAATCACACCTTTAGCCACGACTCTCGATCGTAAGATGGGTGGCCACAGTTGACGAAGAAATCACAACGATAGGCCGGCGAAACCTTCGTGTGTCTTGAGGAGACGAAGAAACCAATCACAATGACAATGACTTTAACCAAATATTTTGGGCACAGTCGCTGCAGTTCCCTTTTAAGGTCTTGATGCCGCTCCTCCTTTTCCTTCTCCTCGGCAGCGATTTTGTAGTTGGCCGAAGCCGAGAATTCGATTACGAATATAGTTCGTTTCTCGAAGTCTTGGAGAACAATGTCAGGCCTCGAGTGTGCAACGGAGATTGCTGTCCGAAAATCGTAGATCCAGAAAATTTGGCACTCCTCGTTTTGGATAATTGACTCTATCTCCTTTTAAGTGTTCGGCATAGCAGGATCGCAGCCAACGCTGTAAAAGAGCGACAAAGGTGGCAATAAAGCACTCTTAGGGCCGCATTATGTCTGTAGAGATAAGTCGTTCCCGTGTGACTGGGACACCCTGATAGTATGTGTTCCAGGTACTCAGTGTGTGCAGGACACGCTCTGCCACGCTCTGCACCTATCGCTCTGAACATCCTGACGTAAAATGCGGTCGCAGTACACTAATGTGGAAATGACACCATTCTAGCATACGAAAATGATACCCTCTGTACCTGAATTAGGTCCTGATGATCTGAGGAAAGCAAAAGTTTGTTCCTTCGATTAGAACTGATCTTCTACATTTACGTGAAAGTTTCCGTGCATTTTCTTGTTGAGTAGCTATTAGCAAAATTTGTTAACCTCTGCTTTCTTCACTTCAGCTTTTCAAAAGTGAGGCATCTAGATGGAGCAATGCACTTCTCACACTTCTGATGCTAAAATTCAGGCCAAGGGCCTCAGCCGCCTGCTCCGCAGCTTTGTGAATGAACGCTCCTTTGCCAATTATCTCGTGTTTCCTGACCATTTTCAGGAGAGGATTTCTTCCCTTTGCAACGATGTAAGCTGTACTCAGAACAATTCGTTCATGAAGAGATTGGAGATTCAGAAGTCCGCGTCCGCCTTGACAGCGTGAGATATATAATCGCGGACCGGACGAATTGACATGTAAGCTCTTATGCATAGGCATGATCTTACGCGTGGCGATATCAGGGGCCGTAAGCTCGTTCTTCGTCCATTGAACCACCCCAAACGAGTAGAGTAGAACCGGGACAGCAAGCATGTTATTCGAAGATACCTTGTTCAACGCCGACAGATTAGAAGACCAAATCTGTCGAGGAAGAAGCTTGTATCTGCTTCGGAGAGACTCCTTCACTGATGTTACGTCCTGAATGCAGTTTTGAGGCACGCGCAGGTATGTATAGGTCTCTCCAGTATCAAGATGTCTAATAACACTTATATCCACAAACTCAGGGTCATCGGGAACGCCAATAATCTTTCCTTTTTTCAAATTAATCTTCGCATACTTGTCCAATCCAATGTCCATACCAATCTCTCCTGTGTACCCCTTGACGATATTTAAAACAAGTTGAAGTTTTCTTGCACCAGAAGCATAGATCTTCATGTCATCCATATAAAATACATGTGTGAGACTCTGCTCGCGATGATTCGTGTCGCCTCAGAGGGATCCAAGAGAATTGCGTAGTGCGAGAGATAGAGGCAGAATTGCGATGCAAAAGAACTCAGGGCTCATGGAATCGCCCTCAAACACGCCCCTCTGGAAGGTGACGTTGTGCGTTGTCACATGATAATTTCCAGATTTGATGGTAAATCTAGTTTTCCAAAGGGGTTCCAATCTCCCTGTGCATCTTACTATGTGTGGATGAACCTTCAAGCTTTCCAACAGACAGATGATAAGTCTATGAGAGGTTGAATCGAAAGCTTTCCGGTAGTCAATCCAGGCCATTGACAGGACGCGCTGATGGGCTGCTGCGTCTTTGCAGACGCAACTGGCAATTCTCAGTTCTCTCGGCAGCCTGCTACACATTTCTTCAAGCCACGTTGTTCATACATCTCTCCCTACACAGGCTCAATTCTTCGAATAATCCTGAAATTTAGGAGAGCTGTAAAAATCTTATACAGCGGGTTCAAATAATTCAGTGGCCTGTAATTGTCTGGGTTGGACAAGTCGCCTTTTTTCAGTAGGTGTATAGTGTGTCAAAAAAACAGCCACTGCGGAATGGGCGTTGTCGACTTTGAATATGAGGTGAATATGCATGCCAGATATTGATGTGGAGAAGTAAGCTTCTTCCACCAGAGGTTCTTGATACCATCAGGTCCTGCAGCGGTAAACTTCTTCGTGCCCCTAATTGCTTTTTTCACCTTTGCGGCAGTGATTGATGGACATCCCTCCTCCGATGTTAGGAGGTTATCGCAAAATTCCTGGAAGCAAATGATATTACTAGTAATTTCATTCAACATCCATGTCTTTGTGATCATGTATAGTATACATGATAATATACATTGTATACTGTATACCTCTCTCCAAAAAGTCTCTACCTTGTTGGGCTTGGGTGGATTTTTGACTCCTTGCGTCAGATAACACACTGATTTTCAACAAAATACATGAATTGTCAATTAGGGGCCTTCCATAAACCACGTAGCAGCCTAGGGGGGAGGGGGGTATACGAGAATGCCACGGTGAACTACATGGGGGGACGGGGAGGCCAAAAAGTGGTCAAAAATGGGCCTCCTGGTTTATGAAAGCTTCCTTAGTGCCGCATTGTGCCTTTGGATGTACTATCATCGGGAATGTGTTGGCTCAAAATGTGTCGACGGTATGATAGAGTGGAAATGACACCATCTTGATATGCCAAAATGAAGCCCTCCGTGCCCGACTTCAATCCGGATGATTTAAGGAAAGCAAACTTTAGCTCATACAACATCGACTGATCCTTCACATTTCTGTGGAACATGTCGCCCATCCCCCAGCTGAAAATTCCTGTACAGGAACCTCGGAGGATCTTGCGCATGTTCCTGTACACGAAGCTGCACACGAACCTGTACAGGTAATCTTGACGGTTCCTGTGCAGGAATTTGGCGAAGGAAACTGTACATGATCCTGCAAGGGAACCTGTATACAAGCTAACCTTTGATTGTTCCTGTACAGGTTCCTTCACAGAGTCAATTTAGGTGTGGGTTCATGTTCAGGATCCTATACATGAACCTGCATAGGAACTAATCCGCGAGGGTTCGCTGGTGGCTTGGCTCTCTCGATAGTGAGTTGGTTCTTCAAGGGAATAAGAGGAAGGCAAGTTTATAGCTGTAAGCGACATCAGTTTTTGCAATGGCTTTCTGTAAAGGACCCTATACGTGTTTCTGTACAGGATCCTTCTGAAGGTTCCTTTGACGGCTTTCTGTAAAGGATCCTATACACGTTTCTGTACAGGCATCTGTACGGGATCATTCAAGGGTTCCTTTGTCGGTGCAGGTTCCTTTGCAGGATCATGTACAGTTTCCTTCGCCAAATTCCTGCACATGAACCGTCAAGATTACTTGTACAAGTTCGTGTGCAGTTTCATGTACAGGAACATGTGCAAGATCCTCCGAGGTTCCTGTACAGGAATTTTCAGCTGGGCCTCTTGTCGAGGAGCTGTTCGCAGAAGCTTTTCTCCTGTGCTTTCTTGACCCGGGCCTTCAAATGTGAGTACTCCAGATGGATGCTGTGTGATGCATTTTGCTTACCCCTGATATTGAAGTCAAGGCCAAGTTTTTCAGCAGCCTCCTTCACTGCTTGGTACATCAACACATCTATCGATGAGCAGGTTCTCCCGAAATCCTGCTACGCCTTTCTTTGAGCCGCACTTTTCGTTCTCGCCACACAGGTCTGATTGTTCGAACAATCCTATCATTTAGGATAACTGTGAAGATCTTCTACAGTGTGTTCAGCCAAGTTATTAGCCTGTAATTCTTAGGGTCAGCTAAGTTGCCCAACTTCGGCAGGAGCACTGTGCGCCCTTCCACCAAGCACTCCGGAATACGCTCTTCCGACTTCAGATATGAGTTGAAAATGCGTAGCCGATGCAGGTAGGTTGGAGGAAACTTCTTCCACCAGAAGTCTTGATACCATCTGAGATTCTGTTTCTCCTCTCAGTAGGTCTTATTCGCCTTGAATCTGAGCAACCGAACCCTTCAAGGCAGCTACATCGTTTATGGTTATCGAAGTGTCATCCTTTATTGAAGTTAGAAGGGCCTCGAATCGCGTTACGTCAGCTGAAGTCATACCAGGAGCACCCATTCTCGGTGCGAACCTGAACTGGTCAGCTGTTTGTCAGCCTGAGAGTCAATGTTTGATGAACCGTTAGTAACCAGAAACTTAGCTCACTATTTTCATCGAACAATACACATTAAAATTTAGGTAAAAACCTCGCCACTAGAACCAAATTCGGCTGATCACTAACTCCGCACGAGAAGTGCCACATTTTCTGAAACTACGATTTTCGAACAGCAGTTTCCCTTGCACAATCGAAGCCTGACATTGCTCTCCAGGACTTCGAGAAACAAACTATATTCGTTATCGAATTCTTGGCTCTGGCCGACTACAACATCACTGTCAATGAGAAGAAAAAGGAGGAGAGGTATCAAGAACTTAAAACGGAGCAAAAGCGACTATACCCAAAATATTCGGTTAAAATAATTGTCCTTGTGTTCGGTGCTATCGGAGGTGCGAAACTATTACTGGTTTGTAACGTAAAAGCCATACCCGCGTGCTAAAAACATGTCCAAGCATTAGCGAGATGGATGCAGAAGGCTGTCATCCTTTGGTCACTCAGTTCCTTCAAGACATAAGAGGGTTTCCCCGGCCTGTCGTTGTGATTTCGTCGTGCCCTGCGGCCACCCATCTCACGGTCGTGAGACGTGGCTATAGTTTTGATTTCCCGCCAGATTACGAAATAACTGTTTATAAAAAGTCTACAGCTTTTAGCTTTATCTGATTTACAAACTCATTCTTTTAATTGAAGATAATTCAATGTTCAAGACATCTGTGGAACACGATGTTTTAATTTCTTTTTAATAGTATTATTTATGTAACGCAGTGTAGCAAAAAGGGCATTTTGGCAGTTAAAATTTTTCAACGTTTGAGCATTGATATTTCTTGAAATTATTATCATTCAATGAAAAAAAAAAAAATATATATATATATATATATATATATATATTAGTCATTCTTTTCGGATTTTTAGCGACAAAATGTCAGTCATACTGCAATATCATGATGTTCAATTTTGATTTTCTCGAAACACGATAATTGCTTTGGATCAAAATTTTTCCATTCTCATTCAGTATCTTCATATCTTACGAGTGTACTTTGATTTTTCCTAAAAATTGAAAATTCGATTTTTAATCGCTATCCAAATTCTATTTTGAAATCCCATGCAATTTTAATCTTCAAATTCTCGGTCGATTTTCTCAGAATTGGATAACTTTTTTAGATCAAAAATTTTTTTACCTGTATTCAGATTGTTAATATCTCGGAAGCATGTTTTTGTTTTTTATTGTAACTGAAAATTGATTTTTTTATAGCAATCCGCAGCTGAGCCTACTAAAATTGTAGGTTAGTTCCAACTTGAGATTGTAAACTTCCACATCTATTATCTTAAACCTGGATAAATATTTTAATCAAACTATTTTGGTCTCAATCCAACGACTCTTCAGCTTGGGCGTAGACTTTTCCTAATCTCAGGAAAGAGATTTCGCTTTTACAAAATGCTTTTTCGCTCCCCTGAACAATTCCCATTTTGTTGTTTATCTATAGTTCTGTACTGCCACGCTTCAAAAATTGTTCCACCTACAAATTAAAACAACACATTATAAGTTCCTTTGCGATCTATCGATTGCAATTTACATGATCAAATAATTGAGCACTGTTTCTAGCTTTCAGAACCATTAGTAAAAAATTTCAACAGTTTGAACGTTCAGATTTTCACGCACATTTCTCGAGATGCTTATCAAATCATAATGAGCACATTTCACCGGAAGGTCTTTTCCATACATTTTCTGCGAAGTCCTTTAAAAGTTTCTTCATAAAATGCAAAATATATGTAGTAATCATACGTACAATTATCTTCTGAATACATATGTAAACAAAAAATTAAGCCGTTTCCCTTTCGGGGTAGGCGTAACTCGCTCGGTGAGGAAAGGAGTAATGTGAGGTAGGGTGTATAGATTTTTTAGATTGATCTAGAATTCTCGTGTTACTTATTTCAATGACACGTTGGTTCCGCAAAACTGCTCCGACCCAGGTTGCTGATCAATCTCTCTAGCGATCACCCACAGTGAAGAGCCTCACAAGGTTGTTATGTGAGGTTCCCCACTTAGACCCATTTGTATCCAAGGTCTTTTGTTTCAGGCGTCATTCAGTCTACTGTCACTCTGTTTATAAACTATTTGTCGCCACACTTTTCTGTCCTGACATACTACTCTAGCTTCCTTCACGTCCATGCATTTTTTCTTGCAAGCTCTCGTGTTTCTATGGCTTCTTATGTCTATTCGGATTAATGTCTCATTCACAGATTCTAACCATTCTTTCGGCGGTCTACCCCTGGGCATTCTGCCATTTTCTTTACCTTTATACACTTGTTTGGTCAGTCGTTCATCGTTCATTCTTTCAAGATGACCAAACCATCTTAACTGATTTCTTTCTCACATGTTAACTAGTGTCTCCCCTATACCACATTCTTTGATGATTGTCTCGTTTCGAACTTTGTCCATCAGTGTTTTCCCGCATATTGTGCGCAGAGGTTTCATGCCAATCGCGTTAATTTCACTCTTGTCCTTTTCTTGACAGGCCCATGTCTCGCCACCGTATAGTACAATCGGTACAAATATAGAATTATGTATTGCCATTTTAGCTTGTTTTGATATGTTTTTACTTCTGAGAATGGGCCATGCTCCACCGATAACATTCTTATTGTCATTTATGCGCAAAGTGCATAAATCCATGTTAATTTAAATAAGAACTTCAAGACAATATTAAATTGAAAATATTTTTTGGTATTTCATTTATTTCACGGTCTATTGGATTATAATAATCAATTTAAAATTTAATTTTGTCAATGGTACATGGATCTCAAGCTATAACCTATCTTTAAACATTGAGAAATTAATTCAAGTTGATTTATTAATTTTTTCTCGCTTAGGTTCTCCTTAATTGAGCACGTTAGATCAAAAGAAAGTCTCCTCAGAGTCTTGAGGAAAAACGAGACAAGTACCTTCAGAAAAAGAAATTGAAACGCAGAATATGCCTGAAAAGCAAGAAAGCGCAACGATAGTTGTCTCGTTTTTCCTCACGACTCTGAGGAGTCTTTCTTTTGCTTTAACTTGCTCAATTATTGATTGATTTTTTAGTGATAAGTTCATTTAACGGATCATGGGTTTTTTATTTAGACACGTCCAATTTATGGAAGCGTTGTAATGTTGACTTTTGCCAATGATGGAGTTGAATGTGCAAACAACATAACAAAAATATTTAGATCTATGGTGCCAAAAATCGGAGTTCTAATTCTCAAGGAACAAGAGAAATATGTTTACAGCAGAGGAGTCGAATTTGTGGACGACTGTTTTAAACAGGTAATTTAGGCAGATAAAGTTTTTCTTTTCTAATATATTACACAATACCGTTTAAATAAGAGTTATTTATTTCAAAATAATGTAATCTATAGAAAAACTAAAAGGAGAATTTTAATATTGCCAGATTAAAAAAAAAATCATTCTTCATCAGGTTGACTACATAATACCAATCTTAACAAAGGATTATATTAAGCAAATAAATAGTCCTGTTAATTTATATAACCAAGAAAATAGTGCTCTTGATACCAAGTACCTGAAATATATGTATTCGTTACTAAGGTACGAGTATATAAGGCAAGACTGTTGCAACAGCAGGGTTAGGTTAGTATCTTTTTTAAATAATAAAATATTTAATACATTACATTTTTAGGACTGAGATTGCAATCTGAGAACCAGTTTAACTGATCACAAAAGAAGCAAAAACTGAAACATATTTAAGACATAGTTATATGAAAGTAACTTTCATGAATATCATAACATATTTTTAATTTCAGATGTATTGTTCCAGACAATGAAATGAAAAATATTGTGAAGTCGGATTTACATCCCACTCTGCAAGCCTGGTTTAGGGAAAGTGATATTGAATTATTTACTGAACGTATTCTCATGAAGAAGTTTTGACATTTTTCTCAAAGGGCATAATATGAATAAATAAATATTTCGTTTACATTATTTACATTACTAATTTGTTATTAAGAGTTTTCAATAAAATGCTAGCCAAGGAAATGTTTCAGGCAATAGATATGATATGACATAATATAATTAGTTATGGAATAAAGTAAATCTGCCCTCTTTTTACTCCTGGTTTATTTTTTGACTGTCTACTCGAAAATGGCATTAAAAGATAATAGACTTAACGATCGCTACTTACATATTATTAAAATTAAAAACATTAGTAATTATTAGCGAAATTACATTAAAATGCTCACTATTTTAATTTATGATATAAGTATTACAGATTAATACATTTTGGAATTCGACGCCTGAAAAAAAACGTCAAAAATTCAGGTTGAAAAAATTAAAGTTATAAAAATTGTACACTTGCAAATAAAAAGTTCAAAGTTTTATTAATCAATTAAATTTGCTTGCTCATAGAGGGAGGCTTGTAATTACCTAAAATTTCAAATATAATTTTTTGACACATTTCGATATAATTCGATCCCACGAGTTCGAAAACACAAGTACAAGAGCTGTGCTCATGAAATTTGGATGAATTGCAGCTCCGACTGATATCCAGGTCTGATAGGATTTTGAGCTATATCGGCCATTTAGAAGTAGTTTTTTTTTACGTTTGGAGATTTAAAAAAAATACCTTGTTCAAATGAGAAAAACTGCTTTGACATTTGAAATACAACAACACGATATCTAGCGTATTTTTGTACGTCTTTGAGACGCATCGATCGAACTATTGTTGAAACATTTATGACACGGAAAAAAGTGAATAACTAAAATTGCCATTTTGTCGTGCATCATTTCAACTCTGAACGCATTTTTCCAGGAATTTAGTAAATATCACAACTTAAAATAACTGTCTATACTACATTCCTTGCACATGTTGCAATGTGAAATAGTAAAATTTACTCAATTCCAGGAAAAATGCGTTCAGAGTTTAAATGATGCACGATAAAATACCAAATGTAGCCATTCACTTTTTTCCATGGACCTATCAGTACCGATTTATAAAGTTTCAAAAAATGGTTTATTTTGTTTATATGAAAAAAACTTTGTTGGTATTCAAAATACGACAATACTCTATGCAGTGTATTTGTTCGCAACCTTGAGACGCAACGATTGACCTATTGTTGAACCTTTTATGACCCACCAATAAGGAACGTTCGCATGGTTCTAGATTTCTAGAAATGCAAACAAATCTACAAAAAAAAATGATCTAAAATTAAATTTCTTCTGCAGTTCCTGATATTTAGGACCATTAAAACGTTTCTTGGTGCATTTTATTCAATTTTCCAACTTTTCAACTCGATACCTCAATTCGTCTGGGCGTAAGTTGTTAAAAAAATATTCGGTAAAGTAGGAATCGGATAAGCATTACATGGCCTTAACATTAGGGATATTACAGTACTGCAGGGCTCTCCAGAAGGCAGCCATCGGCTGCAAAGACTGCCTGTGGCAGCCACGAGAATAGGTTAAACAGGCTCTCATAAATTTTCGTCGAACTTGTCCTTCGACTCGTCCCTAAATTTTCAAGGTAAATTACAGTTTGAAACAAAAAATTAAATGTATTGTGAAATCAAGTAAAAAAAAGAAGACTCTTCGGTGGCAACAATGAGCCGCTACGAGCCGTGGCCGTAACGACCGTAACCCTTTCCAGGATTCTTGGAAACAGAAGAAAAAAATGACAGAAAAACTTCGTGGCAGCCAACACCAGCTGAAAGTGATGAGCCCTGCTGTACTGTATCTGACATGCTTTTTCGCGTCTTCGAGGCACGTCGAATGGCCTATTGACGAACCTTTTATGACCTCTTACGATCTATCGATGAAGATTTATAAATTTAAAAATATATATTATTTATCTTCTTGATACAAGGAAAAGTTTTTTAATATTGCGAATACAATAGTAATGTAAATTATACAAGGGATCCGACCGAAACGAAACAAAATACTTTCGTGATTTTCGTTCTGTTTCCATACTGCCAAAACATAACTATATTCACTCGGCTTAGGTTACGTTATTCAAAATACCGAAATTGTAACGAAATTTTTTAATCACGCGTATTTTGAAAAAAATAGTTCATTCGAATCCTTGTGCACCTGATGTAAATATTAAAAGGCAGACAGGTAAAATATCAAGTTATAACAATTTCGTTTTTAATTTTGTTCCAATCTGTCAAAACGTAACGAAAAGTAAACAAAAGATTCGGTACTTTTTGGATAACGTAACGTAACGAAACGATAGTTTTGGACGGATCCCTTTATACTGAGTGTTTTTTTTTTTAACTTGAGACATCGAAATATCTAAAAAAATACGTATCCTATTAAAAAAAATATCCGTAATAAAAACTTTTTTATTTTCGAGGGGAAAAAGCGACTTTGAAAAAAATTACCCCCCCCCCCCCC
>CAKNXH010063612.1:148385-198503 GCA_932178445.1 Andricus quercusramuli | reverse complement strand
CCCCCCCCCCCCAGAGGCAGAGCGGTGGGGTTTTTTTCGCGAATCGAAAAAATTTTTTCGAATAAAACTGACGTATTTCATAAATGAGAATCTGAATCTGTGATAAAAAATTGGGGTGCCCGTTTAAAATTACAAAGTTATCCCCACTCCTGCCTCCTGTAGGGGGGGGGGGGGGGGTAAATGTTGTCAAAGTCGCTTTTCCCTCTAGAAAATGAAAAGTTTTTATTACTACGGATATTTTGTTATTTTGTTTTTGTTTGTTTTTTTATATTAGGAATATAACAGTACTGCATTTGATGTAATTGTTCGCGACTTCCAAACGCGTGGATTGATCTATTGACGAACTTTCGATGGCCATTCTTGAGTAATCAGTTGCTACTTAGAAAGTTTCAAAAAAAGCTACATTGTTTCTATAAACAAAAATTTGGTTTCAATTTGGAATATAACACTACCGTAAATTAGGAAGTTGTTCATTGTAACAGAACACAGCGATTTAAATTTTAGTGTGCTCTCTGATTTTCTGAAAATAAGATTTCTGTAAGTCACAAACACAAGCTGAAAAAATATTGAAAGTATCCATTGTTTTATTTTATTAGGGAAAACCTTCCTCTAAGAGGAAGTAAATTCATTTGATACCTATAACAAAGCAAAATGCTCATAAAATGAGCACAAATAAATACACCCATAGTGAATAAATCTATAGTACTTCGCAGCGGTATATTTATATGTGGACGTCCGCATGAAAAGGGCCCTTATGGCCGTTATGGAGCTACGTATAGGCATACAGCCAGATAATTTCCCAACATTTTAAGCCCAAGACAAACCCTATAGGTTGAAAAACGAGTCGCTGGGGCATTTTTGAAGTCGGAACTTCGAAAAACCGTTTTTCGAGAAAAAAGCATCTAAAGTTGACGAATGCCATAACTGAACATGTTACACTTTTTCTTCCAACAAGAAACATACCCACTGAAGATTGCTTTCGGATTATGAGTCTAGTTTCAATAGATTTATTGTATGTACTATTATCATCTCCCACTAAAAAAAAAAAAATTATTTTGACCCTGCCTTAGAAAAACGCAAATATCTCCTAAATTAGAAACGGCCGTAAGGGCCATTTTCATGCGGACGCCCACATATTATAGTTTGAAGTTCAGCAATTTAAAATTTAAGCGTTACAAATTATGTAATTTTAAGTATAATATTGTTAACGTTATTCATCAATGGATAATTTCAAATTTGGAAATCAGAGTTGAATAAATTGTACAATTTTGATCTGGGAGAATAAAAAAATAATTGTGCAATTCGAGTGATGACAATTTGGGGAGATTATAGATTTTTGTTTAAGTCTCTGCTTTCATTTGAACTTTTTAATCGAAAATCAGTCTAATACCTAATGTAAGTTTTAATGTACAAATTTTTGTTGCAATTTTTTAAACATAAATTAATATTTAGAAGTAGTTCAGTGTTACAGTCCTTTAATTTGTATACTCACTTGTTTTTTACAAAATCACCATAAGATCCGTTCCATTCTTTTAGCTCCTCAGTTTCACTTCCGCTAATCTTATAATAAATATTCATTGCCTGTGCACCTTGTTCTGGGGGAATGATCTTTCCCTGTGCGTCCGCAAATAAATTCTTGAATAAACCATTTTCATCACAATCTGAATCGTCTAGTAAATTGTGTGGGTTCGCAAGTTCAAAAACAACATTGCCCTCTTCCCCATGTACCCACTGAGCGCCTAAATCTACGACATTATCAGCTGAAAAAATGCAAGAAACCTTTTTAAAAATATTTGTAAGAATGAATATAAGCAAATAAAACCAATAAAATGACATAAAAATAAGTTTTGAAAATCGAGCTTCATAACTTAACAACTGAACGGGCACACTGCATACTAGGGTGGCTCAAAAACACATTTTTTTCAGAGGGCAACGACCCCCCCCCCCCCCTTTGTTCCAAATCCGAAAAACGAAAATCCCTAATTTTTGTTATTTCATTTTTTCGATTTTAACTGCTGACGGCTTTGACTTGAAGTTTCCCATGTAAAATGCATGGGGAAAAATCACTTTTTTCAGTTTTTGAAATAATTTTTTAGGATTTGAAAAAATGACTGACGGGAAAGTATGGAGGCTTGTAGAGAATTATCCAGCGAAGAATTTAATGTATCGAACAACCTTGAATTTGTTTAAACAATAATTTTTTCACCAAATTTGCAAATTTTTCTTCATTGTTTCAGCAATTAAGTCTTAATTCTTAACAGGAACATATAATATTAGAATAAGTTTTAAAACGTATTCGAAAAATATTTCTCCTAAGAGGCATCATCGACACTTTCAAGTATACCTGTGGACTCATCATTAGCAGAAATTCTTGCACCTGTGTATAATTATATGCCTATTCCAATTGTTTGAATAATTGAAAATTAATTAATTATTGTTAATAAATATTCCACTGAAATGAAAAAAATGAAAAAAATATTTAAGCAAATTCCATTTATTTAAATAATTGAACATTAATTGAGCAATAATAATAAATCTTTCACTAGACCAATATAAATAATTTTAGGTTAAGAAAAGACGAGAATACAGTGCCCAAAAATCGCTTTTATGGAGAATCGATATTTTTGGTTTTAAGGGTAGTTTTCAGGGACTCATGGGGGTGTGTTAGGGGTGTCAAACCCATATGTCCGATACATGAAATTCTTCGCTGGGTGATTCTCTATAAGCCTCTATACTTTCCCGTCACATTTTTTCAAACCCTAAAAAATTATTTCAAAAACTGAAAAAAGTGATTTTTCCCCATGCATTTTACATGGGAAACTTCAAGTCAAAACCGGCAGCAGTTCAAATCAAAAAAACAAAAATTAGGGATTTTCTTTTTTTTTATTTGGAACAAAATGGGGGGGGGGAGATCGTTGCCCTCTAGCATAAAAAAAATTTTGCCATGCATTTTTGAGCCACCCTGCTGCATACGGGCGTAAGTGCCAAATTTCGTAAATGCATTTTATTGGCTTAAATTCATTTTTTTGACCTAACTCATATTTCTGTAAAAGATTACGGTCCAGTTCGGTTTAGAAGTGGGTTAAAATCCAAGTTTGGTATTTTTTGTTTTTTCATTAATTAAAAAAATAAAAATGTTATGCAACTCTTTGTGTGTCCATATTTTCGTTGTTTGGGACGCACCGCACTACTGATGAGGGGTTTTATCGGATGGGATTGCTTCTTTTAGGATGCTCTTTTCGCAGTCTGATAAAGTTAAGTAATAGATCGAAAGCACTTTTTTGTTTTTTTCCTAAATTCAAAAATAAAACAGTTATTCAACTCTCTTTGTATCAAAATCAGAGTTTTTGGGCACACGCCGTTCCTTTGACAAAGATTTTCTCGGAGATGGTTGCTTCTTTCAAGATGTTCGTTTCACGGTTCGATGAAACCTAACAGTACCTCGAACCGTTTTCGCGTTTATTTGTTTAAAATTGATTGCGTGAATGTTAGACAGTTGTTTTCTTCTCCTGTAAAATTCGGGTTTTGGCTCTTACGCCAGTGTGCAGTGTGGCCCTTCAACTCATTAATCAATAATAATTATAATCAATGTTTCCAGCTATCAATCATCCTTCTTTTGGCATGAAAAGAGAGATAAATTGAACGAGGCACATTGCTGTTTGAAATCAATAAATCTTCTAGAATTGCTGTCAACGGTTAATCAAAAGATTAAGATAAGAGAAAATTGAAAGCGAAAATTGTTATCTTTCGAAGAACGATGAGTATCAAAGAAATGTTCCAAGGAAGGAATTTAATCGTTTGTTTTTCGAGCTAATATTAAATATCTTCATAGAACCAAAACTTCACTATGTATTCTTAACGCATATAAATAATTTCTAGAAATAGAATGAATAAGTCCCTGGTGGAAAATTTTTCACAAAAAAGTACAAAAAACTGAAACCATTTTTACAGGAATCTACAAATAAATATGAATTACAACCAAAATTACAGGAAAGTACAACTTTTTTCTATTGTTGGGACGATTTTTTCTATATTTTATTGCATATTGTTGTATTTTATTGTAGTTTTAATTTCCTACCACAATCTACAAAAAAGTACAACTATAAGAATTTACAACTACACGTACAAAAATCTACTGAAATTTACAGGTTTTGCAGCCAAAAAATTCTTCTTTTTCGACCTAGGATGACAAATATTTAGAATATAGCAAACAGATCCTTTTAAATTAAGATGTGTATATGATCGCTAATACAAAAAAGCTTCTATGTTCAACCTTTAAAGGAGTGGTAGCATATTAAAAGACAATGATTAATAATCGTTATTAAACAATAAAAAACTTCACGTTTGAAATTTTCTTTTTCAAATATTTAGCAATCGATTAAACACCATATACATATGTCATTTAAAATCATGCCTTGCAATGTTCTCAGTATTTGTCATCCTAGGTCGAAAAAGAATAACTTTTTTAATGCCAATAAAAATTGAACAATTGAGAAAGAATTAATCAAATTGATGTTGAACATTTGAATTCTTGCAGTTTAATGGCTTTCCATTGACGAATTTTCGATTGAAAAGTGTTAAAAGCTTCCATTATTAAAAAAATGTTACGCCTTAATTTTTAAAAGTTTAGAATTAAAAAGTATTTATCTTTTAGTGTTTTAATTTGCAGTTCAGTTTTTATAACTTCAAATTAAAAAATGTGTATCTTCAAGAGTTCGAATCTTTTCATTTCAATTACTGCGATCAATTCTTTCTCAAATGTTTAATTATTATTTGCACTTACAAAGTTTCTCTTTTTCGACCTAGGATGATAAATATTGAGAACATTGCAAAGACATAATTTCGAATGAAATATATGGTGTCCAATCGATTGCTATATATTTGAAAAAAAAACTTCAAACGTAAGGTTTTGTTGTTGTTTAATAACGACAATTAAGTATATATAATATTATTATTATTATATTATTACTAATATATTATATATTATATTAATAATGATATATTATGATATTATTAATAATGATACTGTGCCATCCCTTTAAAGTTTAAACATAGAAGCTTTTTTTGTAATAGCGATCTTATACAGTTAGGTATACACATCTTAATTAAAAATTATCTCATAGCAATATTATGAATATTTGTCCTCCTAGGTCGAAGAAGAAAAAAATTTTGGCTGCAAAACCTGTAAATTCCTGTAGATTCTTGTAGGAAATTAAAATTATAATAAAATAATATACAATAAAATAAAAAACAACAAAATTCGTTCCAATAATAGAAAAAAGTTGTACTTTCCCGTAATTTTGGATGTAATTTATTGTATTTATTTGTAGATTCCCGTAAAAATGTCTTTATGATAAACTTTTTTGTAAAAATGTTTCCGACAGGATTGTACATTTCTACAATAAACTATGAGTATTTACAACTTAATTTTCAGTACACAGTTTTCCAATATTTCAACTTTTGTAAAATCTTGTGTTTTTTTTTGTGAACATTTGTAACAATTGCCGGAATATAACAATTTCGGATTGGGAAATTCCCGAACAGTTTATAATATTAACGAATTTGAAACTTCCTGAATAATATAATTCTCGACACTTTATAATATTACCGAATTTGAACATTTTCGAATAATTAAATTTCCGACAGAAAACTGCCGAATTTAAATAATTAAAAGAACTGTTTTTTAATCAATATCATTTATTAAAAATAAATTGATGAAGTATTTTTCTAAAAATGTAATGTTGAACGTATTTCTTAAAGTTTTTTTTTTATTTCCAATAACAATCATTTTTTAAAAATTCTCAATGCAAGTTTTTTTGTTGTTGAAAATATGAATATATTTTTTTAAATTATTGCTCTTAAAACAAAAATCTTGTTCTTGTATTGCTCTTTTGCATTCAGATTTTTTTTGAATTTATTGTTATTTTTAATTCAGAGAATAATTTTAATATTTCAATATTGTATTTTTATTAAATAAATATCTTTTATTAATACCAATATAGGTAATCTACTTTATTCATTATTATCTAGAACTTTGTACATTTGTGTTCAATCAAAAAAACGTCATTAAGATAATTTATAAGTTTTCTTGAAATCTACTAAAAATCACGATTATACCTTACTCTCTTACCACCTTGAAAAAATTTCATAATTTTCAAAATGATCCAACTCTTTGAGTTTTGGTCTGATCTAAAAACTTCACTTGTATAGTTTCAAAATATATTTGAGATCTAGTAAAAACATCGATAGAAATTTTTTAATCCTACAGAAAAATATGTTTTTTCTATTTTTTGAAAATTTTCACATTAGGATAATTGACAAGTCTTTTTGTAATGTACCAGAATTAATATCATGTTCTTACGTAATATTACTATTATGAAAAAAATTATGATGTCGAAGGCATTATTGCCAAGAGTCGGATTTTTCAGTAGTCTTAGTAGCTGTCCCGGTATATATAATCAGTCACGGCAGCATTTTTGTAAAGCAAAAAAGTGATCTGATAAGAGCAGTATGCCTGATTTGACATATTGGACAAAGCCTGGTTTTTACCCCACCGCCAAGTGCATTATTATTTTATTATGAGAAGTTGTAGGCTCAGGAAGCAACGATCATGGTTCCTTAAGGGCCCTGGAAATCAAATTTAAATCGCAAAAATCAGATTCAGGTCAAACGGTGAAGCCATTTTGTCTGACTTTTTGCCTACATACTCTAAAGAGTATAAAGACTCGCGGTAAGGTTCGCTTTTTCGAAATAAAATCTATTTTCATGTAAAAATTAAAAGAAATAATTTTTCCTCGACTTCATTTAGGGGCGAACACGCCATATACGAAACTGGGGACCCCTACCCAAATTATTATTATTATTATACCATTAAGCCATTTCCCTTTCGGGGTAGGCGTGACTTGCTCGATTGTAAAGTAGTGGGATAGGTATATAGGTGTAAATTAGGTCGTTATATGGTGTAAGGTAGATAGGTATATAGGTGTTAGGTATAGATGTTTTAGATTGATCTGGAGTTTTCGTGTTATTTATTCAAATGACACGTTCACTCCGCAACACTGCTCCGATCCAGGTTGCTGATCAATCCCTCTAGCGATCACCCCAAGTGAGGAGCCTCACAAAATTGTTATGTATGGTTCCCCACTTGGGCCCATTAGTATCCAATGTCTTTGTTTCAGGCATCATTCACTGTATTGTCACTCTGTTTATCAACTATTTGTCGCTACACTTTTCTGTCCTGGCATACTACTCTAGCTTCCTTCACGTCCATGCATTTTTTCATGCAAGCTCTTGTGTTCCTATGACTTATTATGTCTCTTCGTATTAATGTCTCATTCACTGATTCTAACCATTCTTTCGGCGGTCTACCTCTGGGCATTCTGCCATTTACTTTACCTTTACATACTTGCTTCGTCAGTCGTTCATCTTTCATTCTTTCAAGATGTCCGAACCATCTTAACTGATTTCTTTCCCATATGTCAACTAGTGTCTCTCCTGTACCACATTCTTTGAGGATTGTCTCGTTTCGGACTTTGTCCATCAGTGTTTTTCCGCATATTATGCGCAGAGGTTTCATGCCGATCGCGTTGATTTTACTCCTGTCCTTTTCTTGACAGGTCCATGTCTCGCTACCGTATAGTACAGTTGGTACGAATATGGAATTATGTATGGCCATTTTAGCTTTTTTTGATATGTTTTTACTTGTGAGGATCGACCCTGCTCTACTGATAACCTGCTTACCTTATTTATGCGCCTATCTAACTCCCCATCTATTTTTCCGTCGTTAGTGAATAGACTACCTAGATATACGTACTTGTCAACTTGTTCTAATCTCTCATCATTTAGGACAATGTTGCATATTGTTTTCTCACTTTTAACCTCAAACACCATGATTTTCGTTTTATTCACGTTCATTTTGAGGCCCATGTTTTTCATGCTTATATTAAGTTTATTCAACATTCTTTGCAAGTCCTCGACTGATTCTGCCATAACAATTTTGTCATTTGCGAAAGCTAACCCACGTACCTTGACGGTTTCGAGATCTACACCTTCTTCGTCGAAGAGGGCAGTTCTTAGACACTTATCCATGAATATGATAAATAGCCACGAGGACATAACGCATCCTTGTTTCACGCCTTGCATAATATCGAACCAGTCACTCAGTTTCCCATTTACCCTTACAGTCGCTTTACTACCTGTATATGAGTGGGCGAATTGCCAAAAGGTTGGTTGGGTATAAGTGGTTGGGGGTGGATAATATCATGAAATGCAGACTTTAAGTAAAATTAAACTGTAAACAATATAATATCTTATAATCAATTCGCCCTCCAATTCTGCACGCAATATTCACGCTGAATCAGTGTAACTGTACAATTTTTGGCAACTTACTTCGAAAGTAGTACCTTGTACATTACATGACAATACACAAGCTCTCTATGTATAAAAAGGAAGATTATACTGAGATGATTTTTCAACTACAATTATAAATTTTGAGGTGGGAGTCAATTTTTCAGTTAAAAAAATAAATACATTTTCAAAGAAAAACAATGATTAAAAAAAATAGTTATATTTTCAACCAACCAGATGAATTTTCAAGTTAAGTGAAGAATCCTCAGAGAAATAGAGAAAATAGATCAACGAAATAGTTGATGAATTGTCAACCAAAAAGGATACTTTTTTAAAAATTGTTCACTTTTTTAAAGAAAGTAGATTAGGTTTTGACAAAACAGTGAAAGTTTCAATACGAAATATTAATTTTTAAAGAATAAGAACTATTTTATACTGAAAAATAGGAATTTTCAACAAAATAATTTAAGTTTCAACTGAAAATGATTAATTTTTCAGAAAGTAGTTCAATTTTCCAGCAAAGAGATGAATTTTAAACAAAAATTATGCATCTGCAGCCAAAACATTAATGTTTAACAAAGCAGTTCAACATTCAGCCAAGTAGTTGTATTTGCAACAGAGAAGATTAATTTTGCACCGATAAAAAAAGGAATTTTTAACAGCTTGTATATTGTCATGTAATGTACAACAGGGAAGTAAAAAGATAGAGATCCTATCCTTTTGAATCATTTTGAATCTTTATGATCGAAATAGATAGAGAAAATGTATCCCATTCTATCTCTTTGTCTATATAAATTCACGTGTTTCTTTTCCAATCACCTTTTCACTATCTCATCCTATCCTACTTCTATCAACGTCAATCTTTTTCTATCTCTCTATCAATCTAAACTACCGTTATCTTTTTCAATCTCCTTTTCCCTATCTCTTCTTGTCCTCGATCTATCGACGTCAATCTTTTTCTATCTTTTTGTCTATATAAATTCACGTCTTTCTTTTCCAACCTCCTTTTCTCTATCTCATCCTATCCTGCTTCTATCTACGTCAATCTTTTTCTATCTCTCAATTAATCTAAACTCCCTTTATCTTTTTCAATCTCCTTTTCCCTATCCCTTCTTATCCTCGACCTATCCACGTCAATATTTTTCTATCTTTTTGTCTATATAAATTCACGTCTTTCTTTTCCAATCTCCTTTTCTCTATCTCATCCTATCCTGCTTCTATCAACGTCAATATTTTTCCGTCTCTCTATCAATCTAAACTCCTGTTATCTTTTTCAATCTCCTTTTCCGTATCTCTTCTTATCCTCGATCTATCCGCATCAATCATTTGCTATCTTTTTCTCTATATAAATTCACGTCTTTCTTTTCCAATCTCCTTTTCTCTATCTCATCTAATCCTGATTCTATCAACGTCAATCTTTTTCTATCTTTTTGTCCATCTAAATTCACGACTTTCTTTTCCAATCTTCTTTTCTCTACCTCACTCTATCCTGATTCTATCAACGTCAATATTTTTCTATCTCTTTATCAATCGAAACTCTCCTTATCTTTTTCAATCTCCTTTGCTCTATCTCTTTTCATCCTTCATCTATCCACGTTAGTTTTTCTCTATCTCATCCTATCCTGATTCTATCAACGTCAATATTTTTCGATCTCTCTTTCATCTTTTTCTATCTCCTTTTCTCTATCTCTTCTTATGCTTGATCTATTTTTGTTAATATTTTTCTATCGCTCTGGCAATCTAAATTCCCTTCTATCTTGTTTAGTATCCTCTCCTCTATCGCCTCGCACCCTATATCTATGAACGTCTATCTTTTTCTATCTATTTTTCAGTCTAAATTCACGGCTATCTTTTTCATCACCGTCTTCTGTATCTCATCCTATCCTTTATCTATTCTCGTTGATATTTTTCTATCTCACTATCAATCTAAATTCCGGTCCACCCTTTTAAACGTCCTCTTCTCTATTTTATTGTATGCTACGTCTATCAACGTCTATCTTTTTCTATCCATTTTTCAGTCTAAGTTCACGTCTATCTTTCTCCATCCCCATTCTCTATCTCATCCTATCATGAATCCATTCATTCAATTCTTTCCTACCTCTGTTAATATGAATACCCGTCTACCTTTCCAATCTCCTCTTCTCTATTCAATCCTACACTACATCTATCAACGTCTATCTTTTTCTATCTCTTTTTTAATCTGAATTTTTGTCATGGTGTCTTTCTGGTGCATGGGATGCAAAGTGACACATTTAATGTCAAAATGAGAGATACAATAATTCTATCTTTTCCTATCCCTCAATTTCTATCTTTTTCAATCTTTCCACTTCCAGCAGGGCAAAAGCTTTGAGTTGACGTGGATAGATAAAGGATATGGTGAGATAGAGAAGAGATAATTGAATAATGATGGATGTAAGTTTAGATAAAGAACGAGATAGAAAAATATAGACGTTGCTGGATGCAATATTGGATGAGATAGAGAAGAGGAGATTCAAAAACGATAGACAGGAATTTAGATTAACAAAGATAGAAAAACTTCGACTTTAATAGGTTCAGAATAAGATGAGACAGAGAATAGTGGATGGATAAAGATATACGTGAATTTAGGTTGAAAAGTAGATAGAAAATTATAGACATGATATAGGGAAGAT
Organism: Andricus quercusramuli; assembly: GCA_932178445.1. Taxonomy (NCBI): domain Eukaryota; kingdom Metazoa; phylum Arthropoda; class Insecta; order Hymenoptera; family Cynipidae; genus Andricus; species Andricus quercusramuli. The sequence continues at coordinate 187,506 of CAKNXH010063612.1, read as the reverse complement.
GAGATTAGAAAAGATAGACGGGAATTTATATTGAAAGAGAGAAAGGAAAAGATTAACGAGTATAGATAAAGGGCAAGATAAGATAAAATAAGAGGGGGTTGAAAAATATTGATGGAACTTTAGATTGACAGAGATATGGAAAAAGATTGACGTGGACAGATGAAGTATAGGATGAGATAGAGAAGAGGGTATTGAAAAAGATAGACGTGGATTCAGATTGAAAAATAGATAGAAAAAGATAGACGTTGATAAATGTATGATAAAATGAGGTAAGGAAGAGGAGTTTGTAAAGATAGATGGAAATTTAGATTAATTCAGAGATATAAAAATGTTGACGTGGATAGATAAAGGATAGGATGAGATAGAGAAGAGGGTATGGAAAAAGGTAGCCGTGAATTCAGATATAAAATAGATAGAAAAAGATAGACGTTGATAGATGTGTGATAAAGTGAGATAGGGAAGAGGAGATTGAAAAAGAAAGATGGAAATTTAGATTAATTCAGATAGAAAAATGTTGACGTAGATACATAAAGGATAGGATGAGATAGACAAGAGGGTATGGAAGAAGATAGGCGTGAATTCAAATTGAAAAATAGATAGAAAAAAATTGACGTTGATAGATGTATGATATAATGAGATCGGGAAGAGGAGATTGAAAAAGATAGATGGAAATTTAGATTAATTCAGACATAGAAAAATATTGACGTAGATAGATAAAGGATAGGATCAGATAGAGAAGAGGGTATGGAAAACGATATGCGTGAATTCAGATTGAAAAATAAATAGGAATAAATTGAAGTTGATAGATGTATGATACAATGAGATAGGGAAGAGGATATTGAAAAAGATAGATGGAAATTTAGGTTCATTCAAAGATAGAAAAATATTGACGTGGATAGATGAAGGATAGGATGCAATAGAGAAGAGGATATTGAAAGAGATAGAAGTGAATTCATATCGAAAAATAGATAGAAAAAGATAGACCTTGATAGATGTATCGTAAAATGAGATAGGGAAGAGTAGATTGAAAAAGATAGATGGAAATTTAGATTGATTCAGAGATATAAAAATATTGACGTGGATAGATGAAGGACAGGATGAGATAGAGATGAGGGTATTAAAAAAGATAGACGTGAATTCAGATTGAAATATAGATAGAAAGAGATTGACGTTGATAAATGTAGAAGAGGATGAAATAAAGGAAAGGAGATTGAAAAAGATAGACGGGAATTTAGATTGACAGTGATATAAAAAAATATTGATATGGATAAATAATGAATAGGATGAGATAGAAAAGACGGTGTTTGAAAAGATCGACGTGAATTTATATTGACGAAGAGATAGAATGGGATACATTCTCTCTATCTCTTTCCATCATAAAGATTCAAAATTATTCAAAAAGATAGGATCTATATCTTTTTAATTCCAGCAGGGGACGCTACGTGGCTGATGGTAAAAGTAACCAACAAGTGAAATCAGTCTTCGGGCCTATAAGTAGAGGCCTGGCAAACCGTTTTTTTCCAAGTTCGACACAGTTATCGACTGTGAGATAGAGAAATTAATTTTAATTATCTAGGTGTTTAAACATGGACGTCACGTTGTCTTTCTGATACGTGGTCAACGTCAAATTAATTTTTTCAATTAATTTTTTTACTTTTCGATGGTCTCCCCAATTTTAAGGGATAGAAAAAGATGAGAATCCTCGGTCACGAAGGATACAGAAAGAGATTGAAAAAGATTGAAATTAGTAATATATAGACTAAGGGATAGATAAAGATAAGTCTTCGGTCACGAAGGATAGAAAAAGAGATTGAAAAAGATTAAAATTCGTAATAGATAGATAGACTAAGGCATAGAAAAAGATAAGAGTCTTCGGCCACGAAGGATAGAGAAAGAGATTGAAAAAGATTGGAATTCGTAATAGATAGATAGACTAATGGATCGAAAAAGATAAAAGTCCTTGGTGACGACGGATAGAGAAAAAGATAGAAAGATATTGAGATTGGGGATAAGAAAAGATAGCGTTTTAGGGATGCAAAGTGACCCGTTGAGAGAGACAGAATAGTTCTATCTTTTCCTATCCCCAAATTTCTATCTTTTCTAATCTTTTCAATTCCAGCAGGGAAGGTATTACTTTCGGAGTAAGTTGCCGTAAATTGTACAGTTACACTGATTCGGCGTGAATATTGCATGCAAGAATTCGGGAGCGAATTGGTTATAAGATATTATACGTGTGAGGGTGTGGTGAGCCCACACTTGTAGTTAATTACTACAAGAAACTATCCACCTAGAAACAGTACCCGAATCGGGTAGTGTCACGCCTACCCTGAAAGGGAAATGGCTTAATGGTATAAATACATACATACATATTGTTGAGTTTAATTTTACTTAAAGTCTCCATTTCATGATATTATCCACCCCCAACCACTTACACCCACCCAACCTTTTGGGAATTCACCCACTCATTTGGGTAGGCCGTAGGGGTCCCTAGTTTTCGTATATGACGCGCTCTGAGGGAAAATGTGACACAGAAAGTTTTTAGGAAAAACAGTAATGAAAAAGTTCCGAGGACAAAAAGTAACCGAAAAAGTTCAGAGGAAAAAAGGTAAATTGAATCGCGAGGTAAAAATGTTACTCGGAAATATCCGAGGAAAAACGTTATAGAAAATGTTGAGGGATAGAATGTGATCGAAAAAGTTCCGAGGAAAAACGTTACAGAAAATGTTGAGGGGAAAAATGTAGTAGAAAAATTTCCGAGGAAAAGCGACACTCGAGGGAAATAGTTCCTCCTGGAGTACCAGAGCAAAGACGTTACTCCAACAATTCAGTTTTTTTTTTGCTATTATAAGTTGATAACGAAAACACGTGAAAAAAAAACAACAAAAACCTCAATTTGATCAGGTCCATCAAGCTAGCACCTCCACAATCAAATTTTGGGATTTTTTATGGCTCAGAATTTTGGGCTCCAACCCTTAACCTTAAAAATCGACCCCTTTCTTTCACGCAGATATGACTTTGTCAAAACATAATCTTTTTGAGAATTTTACAGTGTGGATAGTCTCTGATTTTCAGGCTCCTCTAAAAACACACTCTGATTTTTGGGCTCCAACCCTTATCGTTAAAGATCAAACCCTTGGAATCACGCAGATATGACTTTGTCAAAAAATAATTTTTTAAAGAATTTTAAAGTATCAATAGAGTCTCTGATTTTTGGGCTCCTCAAAAATACCCACTCTGATTTTTGGGCTCACCCTTTAACGTTAAAAATCAACCCCTTTGTACCACGCAGATATGACAGTGTCAAAAAAAACATCACGTGCGTCCTAAACTACGACCCAAAACAGATTTATGTGTAAACATCTTCGGTAAACGTTAACTGAAATTGAAATCTTACACAAAGCAAATAATAACTAAAGCGCATGTAGGAGTATAAAAAGTTATTTTCTCTTATATGTAATTTCGTGCAAAAGTTTCTGGACATCTATTTTCCAATAGGTTGATCAAGCACCCTAGTTTTAATAATAATAAACTGTAGATTTTCTCCCAATTATTGCATAAAATGTGATAAAAGTACCCGTTTTATGGGCATAAATGAAAGCCAGTATGTGTTAATTTTATTAGAAGTTGTTTGAAAGAACTTCGAATGTTAGTGTTTCCGGAAAATATCAATAAATTCGGAAATAAACAATTTTTTATTGTTTTTGAGCTAATCTTGAAGATAATTTTCTGCAAGTCTGTTAGAATACTGTTCTATTAATTTTTTTTTAATTCAGTCATGAAAACCTGACTTTATATCAATATTGATGTAGTTGTTTGTGATATAAGTGCGTAAAATAGGTGATTGTGTGCGAGTGTGAATTTTGCAGCATAAGCCGGAGGCTCGAAGAATGAGTCGGTGGTTAGCGCACGAGCGAAGCGAGTGCGAAAACGTAGACGAGTGCTTCGAACCGCAGGCGAATGATGCAATCATACGAGTTAACAATCGCCTACGCGCAGGAGGTGGTAACGAAAAATACTAATTTTATATTGCATAAAGTGGAGTAAAGAAATTACAAGAAAAAAAAAATTTTTCAATGTTTGAAAAAAAATTGAAATTTTTTGTTTTAAATGTTCTAAAAAAAAATTTGTGCAAAAAAATGTTTGAAAAAAAATTTGGTGAAAAAAAATTTTTGGAAAAAAAAATTTTGTGAAAAAAAAGGTTGAAAAAAAAATTTGTTGACAACAAATTATTGATAAAAAATGGCGTTTATGCTTTTTTGCCCCCCCGGGGGGGGGGGGGCTACGAAAACTTAAAAACAAAACTTCAATCATTAAAACATTTGTTCAAGTTAAATGTAAATTTATTTCAAGAAGATTCCAACACCAGTGTTTAAAGTTACCTATGCCAGTGTCTAAACTACCTCATCTCGAATGTGCGCATGCGCAGCTTTTTCACCAGTGTCTAAAGTAAGTCATCTTCAAACTGCGCATGCGCGAAAAATTTTTCACGCACAGTCTGCTCAAATAAGGTACTTTAGGCACCATCTACATGCATGCAAACGTCAACTTTTGAGGTGGGTGTTGCAAAAAGTTCTTTAAATTAAGCTTAGGTTTTGATTGCATCGAAGGAAAAATTCTAGAAATATCTTATCAAGTCACTAAACTAATTAAAAAAATTATCTTTAAAACTAGTGCAAAGAGATTAAAAAATATTAATTGCTTTTTTATTTAGTATCATTTTTCGAAAACATTAAAATTTGAATTTTTTTAAAATAACTTCTAATCAAATGAATATATTTCTTTCCATTCAAGACCATTAGGCGTATAATTTTATCAGGTTTCGTGTAGTAATTGGAAGTAAATTTAGACTTGAATATTTTTTAAACTAGAGTGTATAAAGTATTGAAAAAGATAGGTCTAGAAACTTTTGCATAGTAGTGTATTACATTCTCTTACAGACTATTAGAGGAGTCACGTTAGTCGTTAAAAATCAAAAAGCTAGGAACCCGGGCTCTTTCCACCGATTTTCATGAAACCGTTTGCATTGTGTTGCCAAATATGTCTGTTAAAAAGTTAAACAAAAAAATTTGTACGCGAATTTCAGAATCCATTTTTTTTGTTTTAATTTTCCAAAATCGATTAAAAACTTGAATAAATGAAGTCCTAGGGCAACGATAACACTGTATATATATATATATCTTGGGGTTGCTAATTATGAATTTTAGGGGCAAAAAATTCAAAATGGACGACAACATTTTTTTAACATTTATAAACTTAAAAAAAAAATTATAATAAATGAATAATATTGAGCATGCATATTCCTTAAGGTATAAGAGGTTGATGAAAAATAATTTTGACCCGGGGGAAATGGTGAAAACACCCTTAAATCGTGGAAAATACCCCCAAAAAATGGTTTTTTATGATTATTTTGAAAATGGTGCATCGGTGAAAATCGAATTTTTCTACACAACTTGTGCATAAAATATGCAGACGAAATAATTATATTCACGTTTCCTTTGTCGGTCATATTTTCCGAGATATACACCCTGGGAGTAGGGGGTGAGATTGACAGCGCGGGTCTCACGCTCCTGTTGTAGCTCATATCTCCAAATGAGATAGATTTTCGATAACAATGCATTGAACCTAAAAGATAGAGCCGAAAATTCTGTATAATTTCAGTAACATACACTTTTATACAGAAACGACCCCATTTCGAGATATAAGCTACGAAAGAAGCGTACGGCCCGCGCGGTACAACTCACCCCCTACTTCCAGAGTGAATATCTCGGAAAATATGTCCGACAAAGGAAACGTGAATATGATTATTTCGTCTACATATTTTATGCACAAGTTGTCTAGAAAAATTCGATTTTCATCGATGCACCATTTTCAAAATAATCATAAAAAACCATTTTTTGGGGGTATTTTCCACTATTTAAGGGTGTTTTCACCCTTCCCGCAAGGTCAAAATTATTTTTCATCAACCTCTTATACCTTAAGGAATATGCATGCTCAATATTGTTCATTTATTATAATTTTTTTTTTTTTAAGTTTATAAATGTTAAAAATTTTTGGTCCACCATTTTGAAATTTTTTCCCTAAAATTCATAATTAGCAACCCCAAGATATATATATATATACAGTGTTTTCGTTGCTCTAGGACTTTATTTATTCAAGTTATTCAAGTTTTTAATCGATTTTGGAAAATTTAAACAAAAAAAATGGATTCTGAAATTTGCGTACAAATCTTTTTGTTTAACTTTTTAATAGACATATTTCGCAACACAATGCGAAAGGTTTCATCAAAATCGGTGGAGAGTGCCCGGGTTCATAGGTATAAACCTTAGTTGACTCCTCTATATACAATGTAGGTATATTCTATTTCTGTAAAATTCAAATCTATCACTTATATCCCAAAAACAATAATTTTCCACGATTTTAAGAAAATATCATTCTTAAACAAATAATAATGGTTTGAATAATTAAAAGTTATTTACAAAATACTTGGAAACTCGTCCCTTAACAATTAAAAATAATACTTCTTAAAAAAATCCAAATAATACCGTTTTTAGTAAGAATTTAATAGAAAACTGCTATTTTGCAGTTTTTGGGTCACTTTCCAAGCACAATAACAATGGCTTGAAAGGGGGTGGGGAGTCGAAATTAAAAGTTACTGGGTGGAAATTATTCTTTGAACATGCGTTAAGAGGTTCTAATACTTTATATCACAACAAGTTTATAACAAGTAGCTCTTTTTTCCATTTATTTTTAAAATTGAACTATAGTTCGACTCTTAACAATAGAATAATAATAAAATTGATTTTATAAGATGATTATGAATCTGTTCATAATTAAATAATTTATAGATTTTTACGTTAAAAATTGAACTATTCTAATTCGAAAGCCTTAGTAATTGATGAAATCTTTGCATCCGATTGAAACTTCAAAATCTTTTTTCAATTTTCAAAAACATGTTAATTAATATATTCATGATTAAATGCTTTTATTTAATTTCAAATCCTATTAAAATATTATTGGATTCTAAAATACTCCATTTTTTAAGCATTCAGTTTGAAAATTTTTAATTACAAAATTTTTGTTTTAATATTCAACAATATTTGACGTTTATTTGAAATAAGGAATTATAAATCAAACATTAAGAAATAAACTAAATAAAATTGAATTATTTAAAATAAAATAAACCTCGAATCGTTCGAATTTCAGGGTGCTGAATGTAAACTTTAAAATTTGCATTGTTTCATGTTTTTTAATTTTTAATTTGTAAATTTTTGAAGCCCCAAAATCAGAGTGGGTATTTTTGTGGAGTCCAAAAATCAGAGACTCTATTGATACTTTAAAATTCTTAAAAACATTATTTTTTGACAAAGTCATACCTGCGTGATTCCAAGGGGTTGATCTTTAACGATAAGGGTTGGAGCCCAAAAATCAGAGACTCTTTTGATACTTTAAAATTCTTAAAAACATTATTATTTGACAGTCATATCTGCGTGATTCCAAGGGGCTGATCTTTAACGATAAGGGTTGGAGCCCAAAAATCAGAGTGGGGTTTTCGAGGAGCCCGAAAATCGGAGACTGTCCAGGTCCACACTGTAAAATTCTGAAAAAGATTATGTTTTGACAAAGTCATATCTGCGTGGGAGAAAGGGGTTGATTTTTAACGTTAAGGGTTAGAGCCCAAAATTCTGAGCTATCAAAAATCCCAAAATTTGATTTTGGAGGTGCTAGCTTAATGGACCTGATCAAATTGACGTTTTTGTTGTTTTTTTCCACGTGTTTTCGTTATCAACTTATAATAGCAAAAAAACTGAATTGTTGGAGTAACGTCTTTCCTCTGGTACTCCAGGAGGAACTATTTCCCTCGAGTTTCGCTTTTCCTCGGAAATTTTTCTACTACATTTTTCCCCTCAACATTTTCTAGCTAGATAAAGCATTTGACAAGGTAAATAGAAGTAAACTTTGAGAAGTCCTTAAAGAGTACGGAGTAAATAAAGGGCACCTACAAGCAATAAAAACAATATATACAGGTAGTAAAGCGAGTGTAAGGGTAAATGGGAAACTGAGTGACTGGTTCGATATTATGCAAGGCGTGAAACAAGGATGCGTTATGTCCTCGTGGCTATTTATCATATTCATGGATAAGTGTCTAAGAACTGCCCTCTTCGACGAGGAAGGTGTGTAGATCTCGAAAAAGTGAAGGTACGTGGGTTAGCTTTCGCAGATGACAAGATCGTTATGGCAGAATCAGTCGAGGACTTGCAAAGAATGTTGAATAAACTTAATAATACACGCATGAAGAACATGGGCCTCAAAATTAACGTAAATAAAACGAAAATCATGGTGTTCGAGGGAAAAAGTAAGAAAACAATGTGCAACATTTTCCTAAATGATGAGAGATTAGCACAAAATGACAACTACGTATATCTAGAATAAAAACGTATCAAAAAAAGCTGAAATGACCATACATAATTCTATATTTGTACCGATTGTACTATACGGTAGCAGAACATGGGCCTGTCAAGCAAAGGACAAGAGTGAAATTAACGCGATTGGCATGAAACCTCTGTGCATAATATGCGGGAAAACACTGATGGACAAAGTCCGAAACGAGATAATCCTCAAAGAATGTGGTACAGGAGAGACACTAGTTGACATATGGGAAAGAAATCATTTAAGATGGTTCGGACATCTTGAAAGAATGAAAGATGAACGACTGACCAAACAAGTGTATAAAGGTAAAGTAAATGGCAGAATGCCTAGACGTAGATCGCCGAAGGAATGGTTAGAATCTGTAAATGAGACATTAATCCGAAGATACACAAGAAGCCATAGAAACACAAGAGCTTGCATGAAAAAATGCATGGACGTGAAGGAAGCTAGAGTAGTATGCCAGGACAGAAAAGTGTGGCGACAAATAGTTTGTAAACAGAGTGACAATAGAGTGAATGGCGCCTGAAACAAAGACCATGGATACTAATGGGCCCAAGTGGGGAACCATACATAACAATTTTGTGAGGCTCCTCACTTGGGGTGATCGCTAGAGAGATTGATCAGCAACCTGGGTCGGAGCAGTATTGCGTAATAACCGTGTCATTTAAATAAATAACACGAGAATTCCAGATCAATCTAAAACATCTATACCTGACACCTATATACCTTATACCTACCTACTTATACCTATATATCTATTTACTATTTTTCAACCGAGCAAGCCACGTCTATCCCGAAAGGGAAATGGCTTAATGGTATACTAATAATAATAATTATATATATATATATTAAATTTTAAATCTTGTCTAGCTCGACTTGGTTAACGAGAAAGTTTTATACTTCAGCATCATATATACTCTAAATTTGGTAAATATTTGTTGCTTCATATGAATATTAATGAATTCGCGATAATAACCATAAATTTTCATGAACTTTGCAATAATTTTTATGATTTTTCAGGTAACTTGACAAAAATTTTCAGTAAAATTGAATATATTTTTTCAAGTTTCAGGTAAACTTCAAAAATTCAATTTTCTAAGTTGGAAACTTAGAAATTATCTATGACAGTACCGGTAGGCCTAATTTCACTGTTTTTAACCGTTGGTTTTAACTCTTTTTCCTGGGCCTATTTTTTCTATTTCAACCATCAGCCCCGTATTATACATTTGTGTGATTTATGTTTACCTTAATTTGTAAACAAACTGTCAGTTTACGGAGTTTACATGTACTTTATACAAAATACATTATTTGTGAACGAATTGCATGTTGATTCATTGAATACTGAAGATCAAACTTACCAAAATTGACAGTATGAATTCTTCCACCAATCCGGTCTTTGGCTTCAAGAATAGTCACATTTTTTAAACCTTTCTCAAGCAGCCGACATGCAGCTGCTAATCCTGATGCTCCAGCTCCAATAATTAATATTTTGGGATCCGACATAATTTTTGGCAGAAATACGTTTAAGCATAAGCGACTCTTGCTTGGTTTTGAAAAGTTTTGCACGTTCGAATGTTTGACACAGGAGACCAATCATGTGGCGCTTACGACAATTCGCTCTGAGCCTGAAGGGGAGCTCAAACAGATTAGCGGATTACGTCTTACGGTGTATTTACACGCTCTGTCTGCTGGTCATCACGTCATCAGCAAACTGGCGCCTTTTGCTACTGCGCTTGGGTTCGGGCCGCGCACTGGTTGGCCGCAATTGGCGCGCAATTCAAAATTTGAATTGAAAACAATTCTTGTAATTTAAATAAGTAATTATTGAAAATGCACAGGAATGTATATAAATTGTACAACTTCTGACTTTAGAGAAAAAAACATTGGTAAGACATATATTTTTTGAATAACAGTTTAATTTCTTCGATTTCCAAAGAATAACTTACATTTCACTAAAAATTTAATTTCAGAAGTCTAAAATCAGAAGTTGTACCATTTATATACATTCTTGTGCATTTCTCAATAATTATTCATTTAAATTACAAGAACTGTTTTCAATTCCAATTTTGAATTGCGCGCCAACTGCGGCCAACCAGTGCACGGCCCGAACGCAAGCGCAGTAGCAAAAGGCGCCAGTATTGGCATCAGTGACAACAGACAGAGCATGTAAATATACCTTTAGAATGCAATCAATAGAATGATGTTTCTTCTGTACACTATGGGTCTAGGGCAGACATGCCCACTCGGGGAAATTTCCTCCGGGAACACATGTTCCGAGTCCCCTACTCTTTCTCCTAGAGAGCGGGAGTGATGGTAAACGCTTGGGAGAATTCTCTCCTCTGTGACGTACACGTCTACCATTCCCCGAGTTGGGCATGTCTGGGCTAGGGAGAGTTGAAACACGTTTCCCCCTCCAATGCTCACCGCAGTACCCGAACCGTAGAGGAAAGATTCCCTCTACGCCCGAACTTGATATTGCACTGCGGCGCGAAAAATTTGAAAAATGATGAGTAGCGCAATTAGGTATTTTCACTTCTACCATCAGCTAACTTCACTTCGTTGAGTGCTGAAGGGAAAATGTTGGATCAAATGCATGGGACAAAACTTTATTTTGGTAATATCTTCATAATGAATAATAATTATTACTATTTTATTATGTCATTGAATAGTTTTCAAACAAAAAAACTATTTTTCAAATACATATATATAGAAAAAATTAGTTTTTACGAAGATATTAACAAAATAGGGCAAAAATGGAGCGAATCCCATGCATTTGATCCATTATTTTCCCCTCAGCAGTTAACGAAGTGAAGTTAGCTGATTATGAAGTGAAAATACCTAATTACTATCGGCGAGAAAATTCGAGTCCTCTGACTTTGACGTTAAAAAAGTAAGTGAAGAAAAAATGGTAGTTCAATGCATGAAGGATCATTCTAGAGTTCAAAATGTTGTACGTTAATAAGCCTGAAACGAATATGCCAACAAATTTTTTATAGCTTACAGACCCGAAAATCTGTTAAAAAGTAGGGAAATTTGACAACTTTTAAAGACAATGAACTTCGGAACATAGTTTTTTATTGAAAAAAAAATAAGAAAAATCTGAGAAAATTCATGGTGGTACCTTAAACAGTTCTAAACAAATTGCCGTTGAAAATTTTGCAGAATATAACAAATTGTTCGTTTTTTGTACATAAATATACAACTGTACTATCTCCAGTTCTAATGAAGATATTGAAGTGATTTAAATTAGAGGTAGTTAGTTAAAATATTTGAAATTATTTACAATTTGGAAGAAGTAGGTGCTTATTTTCCTTTTCGTGCAAATTGCAATATTTGAAGACAGTTTTTTATACTGGAAAGCAAGTGTAAGAAACCAGCGGGGTACCTTTTTTTCATGGGTTCGTCCTCGTCTTTCCTCAACATGTGCTTCCAAGAAAGACGAGGACGACCCCATGAAAAAAAGGCACCACGCTGATTTCTTACACTTGCTTTCCAGTATAAAAAACTGTCTTCAAATATCGCAATTTGCACGAAGACAACAAGAAGCACATACTTCTTTCAAATTGTAAATAATTACAAATAGTTCAATTAACTACCTTTAATTTAAATCACTTCAATATCTTCATCAGAACTGAAGATAGTGCAGTTGTATATTTATGTAAAAAAAACGAACAATTTGTTATATTCTGCAATTTTTTCAACGGCAATTTGTTTAGAAATGTTTAAGGTACCATCATGAATTTTCTCAGATTTTTCTTATTATTTTTTCAATAAAAAACTAAAGTTCACTGTCTTTAAAAACTGCCAAATTTCCCAACTTTTTAACAGATTTTCGGGTCTGTAAGCTATAAGAATTTTTTTTGGCATATTCGTTCCAGGCTCATTAACGTACAACATTTTGACCTTTAAAGTGATCCTTCATTCATTGAGCTACCATTTTTTCTTCACTTACTTTTTTAACGTCAAAGCCAGAGGACTCGAATTTTCTCGCCGATAGTAGGTATTTTCACTTCAACCGTCAGCTAGCTTCACTTCGTTGAGTGCTGAGGGGGAAAACCGTGGTCAAACGCATGGAACAAAACTTTGTTTTTGTAACACCTTCGTAATGAATAATAATTATGAACATATTATTATTTCATTGAATAGTTCTTAAAAAATAGAAACTATTTTTCAAGTGCACTGCTATAGAAAAAATTAGATTTTACGAAGATATTAACAAAATACGGCCAAAATGGAGCGAATCCCATGCATTTGATCTATTTTTTTCCCCTAAGCAGTTAACAAAGTGAAGTTAGCTGACCATGAAGTGAAAATACCTAATATTACTGATCTGAATGATTTTTCAATTTTTCAATCAATAACGTTAATGCACAAAATTTTTACTTCTGAAATTTTCTCAAACACCTTTAGCGACAAATTGACAATAGTCATGCAGAAGTTTGCAAACTTCAACTAGTTCAGCAAAAATTTCCTGTTTCAGGTTTTCCCTGACCATTTTTGAATTCTCCGCCCTGTAAAAACCCTGTTATTTTACAAAGATATTTTCCCAGGCTGTTCCTCGGGCCAAAATCAAATCCGCAAAATGTGTCATGGTGGCACTATTACTTCCGAATTCGTAAAGATGATCAACCCATTTTTCGTTTATTTAAATATTCAAATTTGAACTTGTCCGAACTAAATAATTTATATCTAAAAAAAAGATCTGCAAAATATGAACTCTGCTTAGAACTTTATCGAAGTAAATAAATACAACTTATCTCAAAATGCATATTAAATCTGTCTTTCTACAAAAGTCTAAATTTAAAATGAACTAATTTGTATTTATGTCGAAGATACTGAGTAATAACGGGTAATAAAAGACAGCATTTTGTAAACTCTAGTTTTATTTTCAAAGAAGTCTTAAACCATTCGGCGAAGGAGTTCGTTGATTTTGTCCTCACGGTTACCAAAATCTCCACCCTCAACATAATGGTTCGTCTTCTTTCTCCAGCCTCCGTTAGGTGTGTTTAGCTGCAAACCGAGAGGTAAATTTAGTTCTATTAATTACTGAATTAGGTATTTTCACTTCAACCATCAGCTAACCTCACTTCGTTGAGTGCTGAGGGGAAAACGATGGATCAAATGCATGGGACAAAACTTAATTTTGGTAATATCTTCATAATGAATAATAATTATTACCATTTTATTTTCTCAATGAATAGTACTTAAAAAAACAAACTATTTTTTGAATACATTTATATAGAAAAAATTAGTTTTTACGAAGATATTAACAAAATACGGCCAAAATGTAGCGAATCCCATGCATTTAATCCATTATTTTCCCCTCAGCAGTTAACGAAGTGAAGTTAGCTGACTATGAAGTGAAAATACCTAATATTACTGATCTGAATGATTTTTCAATTTTTCAAGGTTCATCATTTTTAAATGTGAATGTGCGTGACATTCTCAGCTTTACGAAAAGGAATTCGAAAAGAGATTGGAAAATCACATATTACTCTCCAACATAATAGGAAGTGATTGACAATGAAAATTCCATCACAATGCCTATGTTGGATAGAAAAATCCACTAGAAAGGATCCCGCAAAAAAGAAAACTAGTCATAATTGATTCAAGTCTTTTGGAAAATCTCTTTCAGTTTCATAAACTTTAATAAACTAGTGGCAGTGAATCCACCGAAAGATCTGTTTGCATGTATTTTATGCGCGGTCCTTTGAAAGAACATAAATTAGAAAACTTTTTGCGATATAAAGTTACATATTTACCTTGAAGGGCCACAGGAAGTTACTGGCCAACTTGAAATTCCGACCGACAGTGAAGATTTCGTGGATTAAATCTTCTGTACAGATGATGTTGCTCCTTCCTGTAAAACAAATGTAAAAATCAGTTATATTATATATTATTATAAAACAAAAATGACAAAAATACAAAGAATATATTTTTTTTTGTTTGACAAAATTCCAACAAGAATGGTTCGCACATTTCATGTATACATTAAGAAAACTTTACTTTCAATTCATATTTCCTTTCAAAGCAGTTCATCTATAGGCTTATAATGTGTTAACATTTACAATAAATAGTACAATTCTTTTTTATTTAGAAAAGCGTTTTTGTCAAGAAATGCGTTTTTTCATGATATAAGATGGAATTTCCCTCTGAGACACTGTTTTCGATGAAGACTTATTTTTATTATGCAATAATTGCTTCAAACTCCACAGAATAATCGTCAAAACACTTTAATGTACAAATTAAAATGAATCTTCAAAATTTTACCCACTCTTTCCAGGTCTCATTTTTGGCACCAGATGACGTACCGTAATTTTTAGCCATTCCCAATGTTTCATCAAATTTTAGAGGTATATACTGCCGTCCTGATGAAGAAACATAACATCTACAGTTTAACGTAAGACCTATTTACTTCTACGCCGCCAACACGCAGGTGACTCTTATGTCAAACTGCAGTTATACAGTTTCTTCATTAGGACGGCAGTATATTTAGAATATCACCACAGTAATATGAATCTTTAACAAACTGAATATTACATGTTTATTTTAGGATTTCTTTTTACACTTAATAGTCGTTTTTACAAATAGCCAAACTTGAAACATTCTTTAACAAGTGGCCAATCATTGTATCGCTTGACCTATGTAGTAAAAAGTTTGCGCTAGATATAACTTTTTGGTATGTAGTTTGTAATGGTTATAAAGTTTATTGTATGAATTGTGTCTAACTCTGCGCGTGATAAGTCGGCAGGGTGTTTTCTTCAAAATTCAGTTAATTTCTGACAAGATGGAAGGAAATCGATTAAAAAATTTCATCGACAACCATGGACTTGTCAAATAATTATTACATTAACAAAAAAAATAACAGTTGAATTATAGATATAGCGTAGCATAATTTTCTTACAAGGCCGAATTTCTTTTCTTTATAGAATTTAAAAAAAGGTTTAACTCATTTACTAATAAGAAAATTAATTTGAAAAAAATATAAGAAACAAATCAAATAAACCATGTTTGTCGGCCAGGGTAATATTAATCAAAGATATAGAAACAAATTTAAATAAAATGTCACTGACCCAACTGATTTTCTATGATGCTGTTGCTCGTAATTGGGATCCGTTGTCTGTTGACTTTCGCAAATCCTCTTTTGTAGATCAGTTCTCGTACTGACTTCAGATTGGGGTATCCCCACGTGATGTAGGGCTCAACAATACGCAGCATGTTCACTGTTGCTTTGTTCAACTTAAGGAACACGCCATTGTTAATTTGTAGAAGGCGGAAAAGCTTGAGGATCTTGCGAACTTTGGGAGCAACTTGGTTAACACTAAATTTGAAAAAATAAGAAAATGCTTATTAGTATTTTTTGACATAATTTCCAAATAAAGTTCAATAAATCTGGTTTACAATTGATGTTCTAGATTGAAAGAAGTTGAACAATCGATTAGAGACGAATCCACATTTTCATTGTGTAATTGAAATTTTTAGAGATCCACAATTTTTGTTTTATATGTGAAATAAAAAAAATAGTTTTAAATCCAAGTGCATAATTATGAAAAAATGCTCCAAGAGATCAAACAATAAATTTAAAGAATTTAGCTACATAACTGAAAAGAAACTTCATTTACTTAATTAGTTATATAAAGATTTTTATGTGACTTTATGTTTCCTTCGAATTTATTTTCCTTTAAAAATGTAAATGTGCGTGAAATTTTCAACTTAACGAATAAGCATTCGAAAAGAGAATGAAAAAATCACATATTACTCTCTAACATAATAGGAAGTGATAGACAATGAAAATTTTATCACAATGCCTATGTTAGAAAAAATAATTAACCAATTAAAAAAATTCCGAAATAAAGTTTGAACGTCTGAAATTTCAATTGGAAGTCCTGACAACTTGGAAATTTTGAAATTCAAAGCATACGTTTCCTTTAATGTGACAACACAGAGCTGAAAAATACCGCATGGTATTTAAACAATATTTAATGCTAGTATTTTTTAAGTAAAATGAGGCAATTGAATTTTTTAGGTTAGAGCTAGAGTCTAACAGCTTGATGTACTTCAAGTTTATTTAATAGAAAAGAGAAGCCATAAATACACTTCACAAGATAAAAATATGACTCACCCCCGAATTCGCATGACGAAAGCGAGACGAGCTTCGCCAGGAATGTAGTAATTTCCGCGGCTTTTCGCTTGACGTTTAAGACGAATCTCGTCTCTTTCCTTGCTTCGGTATTCCTTAACATACTGTTCGGCCCTCTTAAAGATTTCCTTCCGTTTTTTGTAAGTTTCAGCACGTTTCTAAAAGAAAAAAAAATGATAGACATAAATAAAATAAAAAACTTGCTGCATTTTTTAAATATTATAAAACCAATCCAATAAAACAAATAAAATAGTAATCGCGATAAATTAAACTTATCAAATAACAATGATTACCTTTATTGAGGTCTGAAGGCGAACTGCTTTAGCGGTATCGCGGCGCTTACGCCTTTTGAGTATAGACTCTGGTACTGCTGGCAGCTTTTTAGCTACGGTCTCCTTCTTTCTGTAATTGATTAATTTATTGTGAATTATAATTGGATATGAGAAAGAATCATGAATATTAAGAGAATTCTTATCAACACTCTCGCTGCGAAAATTTTGTTGACAAATTTTTTTTCAAACATGAACTTAATCCTACATTTGTATGCCGGTCACTATTTTTAAAAATACACAAAAATTAAAGACGTTTTAATAAAGTCAACTTTGTTAAATAGATTGAAATCTTTTTGACAATTTACCAGGATCCGAGAACAATCCTCCGTATAGATTAATTATTCTAATTTGTTCCGCAGACAACAAAGGTCGCAAACGATTACATTTTGTCGTAATTTAACCATTTCACGGCATTAGGAATGTTATCAACATTAATTTTATTTTATAGTACTTTAAATTAAATAAAAGGTAAGGATCAGCTGTAACTCCAACATGCGCATTTTCTAGGTTAGATTCACTATTAACATTACTATTTCAAGTTTACAGCAAAGTAATATAAAATATTTATTGCAATATGTAGATGAGATTTTACAGAACGAACTGGTAAATTAGTTTTCTTAATATTTTACGTGAAATCACTGGATGTCAATAGATTTTATTTCAAAAACCTCCAAGTACTTACGCGTCAGCCATTTTCCAGCTAGAAAGAAACACCTCGAGCAGTTATGGAAGAACCCAAGTTTGTCATATTGATCAGCGCTGCCCATCCCTGGCCACGCGCCGACACATTCAAAGATATTAATGCGGCACCTCACTAGCGAACCTATAATAAGTTCCAAGAACTAAACAATGCCATTAGTTAAAAAGAGATGGAGATATATCTGTCTCTTTTTAACCAATATAATTTTTTTAGTTCTTCGAACTTATTAAGGCTCTTTTACACCTTCCATCAATCGGTCGTCGACCAACCAATATATCGGAATATCCATTCACACCTTCGGTAAATTTAGTTAAATGTAGTAATATTTTAGTTACCTTCTGAAACTCACTGAAAGATTACTAAAATGTTACTAAATTTCACGGAATTTTCCGAAGGTGTGAATGGATATTTCGTTATGTTGGTCGGTCGATGACCGATTGACGGAAGGTGTAAAAGAGCCTTTATAAGTACGCTAGTGAGGCAGGTGAGGCATGATCTAAATAGTGAGGTGCTGCATCTAGGCCAGCAGTGGGACTCCGATACCATGTCGAAAGTCGAAATCGAACGGACCTCTTTTTCTTACGTGTGGAGATAGAGAGAGAGATTCGTTCGAGTTTCGACTTCGAAACAACATCGGAGTCCCACTGCAGGGCTCGCCAGAATTCAGTCTTCGACTGACAAGACTGACAGTGTCAGTAACGAAGAGTAGGTCAAATAGACCCCAATAAATTATCCTCCAAGTTTTCCTTCGACTTGGTGCTATAGTCTCAATAGCAGAACCCCAGGATGCTCTTCGCGCGGACGGTTGCTTCCCACGTGCAACCTTCCCATTGTTAGAAGATTAGATCCGGCTGAGAAAAATTAAAATTTGGTGAAATATTAATTAATAGAATTTTAATAAGTTGCATTAGCTTCAATATATTATTGCGAGAAATTCAAAAAAAGATAGTAAAAAATCGGTTCACATCTTCAATTTCTGTTCACCTGTAGAGATTTATTGTATTTTATCTAACCAATTTACAGTTTGTTCAAAATAAAGGAGAAATTTGATCTAAAGTTTCATTTGACGATAAAATTAATTAATTTCTGAAAAAAACGTACTGAAAATTTGAAATAAAACGTATTGTAAATTCTCAGGGGAGAAAATCCATTCACTTGTACCTCATTCAAAAAGAATAAAACCGATTCATATTGCAAAATAATTCAGTTTTAAATATCTGAATCTGCAATTGAAAGATATGCAATTTATCGAGTCGCCGTTTCAATGGGTTTTTTTCTGGGTGCAAATACAAAAAATTCGGACGCCCAGCTGTGAAGTACGTGCCGATTGACCGTGACGACCGTAACCCTTCGTACGATTCCTAGAAAACGAAGAAAAAAATTAAAGTAAAACTTTCTGTCAGTCTCGCACTTGTCGTGTCAGTCTGCACCTGCTGAAAGTGACGAGCCCTGATCTAGGCTTATAATACCTTTGGCGCGTTCATGTTCCCCACGAAGGATAGAGTTCTTAAATTCTCGAGAATTTAAGTTCGGGTTATATAACGGAGAATATGACAGAATTCAGGAAAATTTAAAAGAATTTAACAGAATTTGACAACGTATGATTTTTAACAATATTGTTATTGTTTACGTTATTCACGTAGTTATATATAAGTTATATACTTATATTAATATATTTATAAATGAAGAAATACACGTAGAAGAAGTGCTACTGTTAAAATATGAAAATTTTGTTTAGTAAAATATCTAAATTTGAATTTACCGTCAACTTATCAAAGATTTATTTGAAATATGTGGTTACACTGCAAAAAATGTCCTCGAAATTTTACATATTCTGTCGTGATAAAATTGCACTGAGGGTGGTGTCCCATGGCAGCGTCAATGTTGGCGCAAAACGCAAAACGTCAAATCACTAGATATTTCAACCAATGATATTCTCCTATTAATCCAAAGAAACACAGTCATTGGCCGTAACATCTGGTGCTTTACGGTTTTGCGTTTTGCGCCAAGTTTGACGCTGCGTCCCATTGTAACGTCAATCTTGGCGCAAAACGCAAAACGTCAAATCACTAGAGATTTCAGCCAATGATTTTCTCTTAGTTATTATTATTATTATTATACCATTAAGCCTTTTCCCTTCCGGGGTAGGCGTGACTTGTTCGGTTGGACGGTAGTGAAATAGGTATATAGGTATGAGGTTGATCGGTATATGGGTATAGGGTGGATGGGTATGTAGGTGTTATGTATAGATGTTTTAGATTGATCTGGAGTTCTCGTGTTATTTATATAAATTACACGTTCTCTCCGCAACACTGCCCCGACCCAGGTTGCTGATCAATCTCTCTAGCGATCACCCCAAGTGAGGAGCCTCACAAAATGATTATGTATGGTTCCCCACCTGGGCCCATTAGTATCCAAGGTCTTTCTTTCAGGCATCATTCACTCTTTTGTCACTCTGTTTATAAACTATTTGTCGCCACATATTTCTGTCCTGGCATACTACTCTAGCTTCATTCACGTCCATGCATTTTTTCATGCAGGCTCTTGTATTTCTATGGCTTCTTATGTCTCTTCGTATTAGTGTCTCATTCACAGATTCTAACCATTCTTTCGGCGGTCTACCTCTGGGTATTTTGCCATTTACTTTACCTTTATACACTTGCTTGGTCAGTCGTTCATCTTTCATTCTTTCAAGATGTCCGAACCACCTTAGCTGATTTCTTTCCCATATGTCAACTAGTGTCTCCCCTGTACCGCATTCTTCGAGGATTGTCTCGTTTCGTACTTTGTCCATCAGTGTTTTCCCGCATATTCTGCGCAGAGGTTTCATGCCGATCGCGTTGATTTTACTCCTGTCTTTTTCTTGACAGGTCCATGTCTCGCTTCCGTATAGTACAGTCGGTACGAAAATAGAGTTATGTATGGCCATTTTAGCTTTTTTTGATATGTTTTTATTTGTGAGGATGGACCTTGCTCTACCGATAACCTGCTTACCCTTATTTATGCGCCTATCTAATTCCCCATCTATTTTTCCGTCGTTATAGTGAATAGACTACCTAGATATACGTACTTGTCAACTTGTTCTAATTTCTCATCATTTAGAACTATGTTGCATATTGTTTTCTCACTTTTTCCCTCAAACACCATGACTTTCGTTTTATTTACGTTAATTTTGAGGTCCATGTTCTTCATGCTTGTATTAAGTTTATTCAACATTCTTTGCAAGTCTTCGACTGATTCTGCCATAACAATCTTGTCATCCGCGAAAGCCAACCCACGTACCTTGACGGTTTCGAGATCTACACCTTTTTCGTCGAAGAGGGCAGTTCTAAGACACTTATCCATGAATATGATAAAAAGCCACGAGGACATAACGCATCCTTGTTTCACGCCTTGCATGATATCGAACCATTCACTCTTTTTCCCATTTACCCTTACACTCGCTTTACTACCTGTATATATTGTTTTTATTGCTTGTAGGAGCCCTCCATTCACTCCATACTCTTTAAGGACTTCCCAAAGTTTACTTCTATTCACCGTATCGAATGCTTTTTCTAGATCGATAAATGCACAGAAGACTTTCTTTCCTACTCTCAAACTTTTTTCTGCGACCTGTCTTAGGCTAAATATCTGATCCGTACATGATCTTCCTGGCATAAATCCACTTTGGACTTCCCATATTTTCTCTTCTGTAATTTCTATTACCCTTCGGATAAGTATTTTTGAGTATATTTTACTCACTGTACTTAGCAGGCTGATACCTATGTCATTACTGCAGTTGCTTTTATCTCCCTTTCTTTTGTATATTGGTACAATAATCGCTTTTCTCCAATCGTCTGGGACTTCTCCTGTTTCGATACATAAATTTATTAATTCGCACAACCTGTGAGGTATGTACTCGCCACCGTATGTAAGCATTTCAGCGCTAATAGTTAATACTGTCTATACCAGCAGCCTTACCGTTTTTCAAGTTCTTAATTATATCTCTGACCTCAGTGACACAGACTTTTTCAATTGGGTTTTCTAATGCATTATCTTCTATGTCGCAGTTTTGTTGTCCGATATTTTCACCTCCCAATAGTTCTTTGAAAGACTCTTTCAAGGCGTCTACTATTCCGTCTATATCATATAGCATTTCGCCTTTGCTGTTTCTCATGCTAGCAAACTCTGTACTTTTACTTTCCTTCAACTGTTTATATAATAGTTTCATAATTCCTTCAAAGTAGTTTATTATTTTATTCTCTTCTTCTGTTCTGATTTTCTCTTTACTCTCTTTGACTAGTCGTTTAACTTTCCTATTTTTGTGTCTGTAATCATTTTTAAGTCTAGTTCTCTCCACATCGCTAAGACCTGTCATGTTCAGCGTTTTATTGTGCGCTTCTTTCTTTTCTTTATCCACAGAAACACTGGCATTGGCTTAAATGTCTAGTGATTTGACGTTTTGCGCCAAGATTGACCTTGCTATGGGACGCCATCCACCCCAGGGTGACTAGATAATTCAGCCAATGATATTCTCCTAGTAATCCACAGAAACACAGTCATTGGCTGCAATGTCTGGTGATTTGCGGTTTTGCGCCAAGTTTGACGCTGCCATGGGAGGCCACCCTCATGGTGGACTCCCATGGCAGATATGAAAGCAGTGATGAAAGCAGAAAATAATGAGAGTGAGAAAGACAAATAGATCTATCCATCTCTTTCACTCTCATGAGTTTCCGCTTTCAATGGGAGTCCACCATCAGTTTCCACTTTCATATATCTGCCATGGGAGACGGGAGTTCACCAAAAGCAGAGTTGGGGACGTAATTTACTCCAGGTAACTTACGTGGTTTTCTACAGTAATTTACTTCCGAAGTGCCTATTTTACGATAAACTGCGTTGACGAACCGGGAAGCACATGTCCACAGTCCACACGCAGAGGTCATGTACTTATATCAGATCTATCAGATCGAAATATTCGCAAGTTCCACATCCACGTAATTTACATCATGTGCAATGCTTAAGGCTCTTTTACACCTTCCGTCAATCAGTCGTCGACCGACAAACATATCGGAATATCCATTCACACCTTCGGAAAATTCCTTTTAATCTAGTAATAGTTTAGTTATATTCTAAAACTCACTGAAAGTTTATTAAAATATTACTAGATTTCACTGAATTTTGCGGACGTGTGAATGGATATTTCGATACATTGGTTGGTCGACGACCGATTGACGGAAGGTATAAAAGAGCCTTTAGAAAGTAAATTACGTGGTAAAGTACTGTAGAAAACCACCTAAATTAAGTACCCAACTCTGGTCCTGCAGCAATTATTTTAAATATTCAAAAATAAGGCAAGATGAATAATATAAGATAATAGGGTCATCCACAAAAATTTTGTTTGCCATACAGTTGAGTTTTTTATAAACTCTGACTCCCAAAGAATTGAAATGTGAAATTGAAACTTAATTTCTATTATTTAGTAATTTATAATAATTTATTAAAAAGTGATAAAATATCCAGCGTAAATGTCGATTTATAAAAGAAAACATGTGGCGCCCTCACGGCTCGAAACACGTGGTGTGACGTCATGCGCCGTCAAAACCGAAGAAAACACATGGTCAGTATGATAAAAGCAATGGAAATAATTAATTATCAACGTTTTTTTGGCAAAAAGAGTTTATTTTTATGAAGTATCAATATGCCTAGATACGTTAAAGCCAGTTTGGATAATTTGCCAAAAGTGAGTACACTTACGACTAGCGATTTCTTCGCGAAGTGCTATACAGTTTACAGTTTTAATATTGCGCTGTCACTCGAGGAGTGAAGGCGAAACAGTAAATGGCATAAATGACGATAAAATTTTGAAATATTTATTTTTATTCATTTAATTTATTAGTTTAAAATGATAATTGCTTCATGCGAATCGTAACATACTATCATACATGCAAAACTGAATTCAGAAAACCTAACCTCACTTTTTTTATAATTGCTTTTATAAATACTTTCACAAATACTTCTATGAAATTGTTATAAAATTCATAATTATAAGATTTATAATTACTTTTATAAATATTTCATTTTATAATACTTGTTGCGTGAATAAACTATTTGATTTCGCGAGGTTATACCTCACATACATTCCGGCACCCCATATATATAACACCGTTGAAAATCAGTCAATTACGAACTTTATGTTATCAAAAAAGCATATTTTAAATATATTTTTCTATTCAAAATAAAAATATTTACTTGTAGCGCTGAAATGATCTTCACAACATATATACTGTTGGCGTTAAAGATGTGGTAGGGCACGCATGTCACGACGAACAATTTTGTATAATTTTTTCCATTCCTCACATTTGGGTATAGATATAAATAATTTTCCTGGATTTTTGACAGACGTTTTCTTGCAATGAGGCACAAAACACCAATGGTAGCGCTGATTTTTTAGCATTTTTATGGAAAAAACGTGAACCGTCCGGCTTATATTTACAAGTGTTTAGCGGCTAGCTACGTCACATCAAGATGGCGGAATGGGCGCGAAAGAAATAGGAATCTTAAATGTGTACAAATTTTTATTTTTCAAATATAAATTCCAGAAAAAGTTCTTTTCACACTATGCTGGTATTATCAGTGATTTTAGAGCATATACTTTAATATGCAAAAATAAAGAAAAATTAGTGGATGACCCTATAAAAATTAATAATAATTCAACACTATTTACATACCTATGACTTAGAAGGCGTTTATAACCACTGTTCGTCAATAGTTTATCACAAAATAGGCACTTAGCTACCCTTTTTTCTATATTGTTAAATTTTGCTTTCACTCGCTCCAAACTTAGGGCTTTCTATGGGATGTTTCGGAATCCTCGGAGAAATCTTCTCTCTCATCATTTTGACGTTTCATTAATTTAATAACTAGAATTCTAAAATTAATTAAGGTTTGGGAGAGGTTATGTCACGTGCTAGGAAATTCAAAAGTTCAAAACAGACAACCGCCTTCTTTGTCATGTAATTTACCAGTTTTCTTGGTAAATTACTTCATTTAGGTAATTTACGTAGAAAACCACGTCTGACGCGTCACTTCGCAACCCTGTCCAAAAGAGATTATAATCAAAGGCAATATAAGCAAAGGATTACAACAAAATCTTTGACAACCATCAACATATAGAAATGGACCGATTACCCTGTGGGAAGCACTGAAATCGGCTTTAGAGAGAGAGAGAAAACATTTGAGGGGTGAAAGGTGAAACTGTCACTTTCTCGATAAAGCTAATTGGTCGAGAGTATTTTCGATGGGTGGAGCTTGACGAAGCACAGGACCGTGCTTTGCATTGCGAATGCCCCACTATGTGTTTTGTTTATAATTTGCCTGTCACAGTTTTTTTAATTATAAGTCAATGTGTATAAATGTTTCAAATTGTGGCAGCCTGTGCAGTTTGTTGGCGTTACAGAGATGGGCCCAAGTGGGGAACCATACATAACAATTTTGTGAGGTTCCTCACTTGGGGTGATCGCTAGAGAGATTGATCAGCAACCTGGGTCGGAGCAGTGTTGCGGAATGAACGTGTCATCTAAATAAATGACACGAGAATTCCAGATCGATCTAAAACACCTATCCCTAACACCTATAAAACTCCTATATACCTTATGCCCATATAACAACCTACTCTATACATATTCACCTGTTTACTATTCCCCAACCGAGCAAGTCACGCCTACCCCGAAAGGGAAATGGCTTAATGGTATAATAATAATAATAATAATATGCTTTCATACGTAAGTAAAGTTATTAAATAGTAAAATATTATTGAGAACATAAAAACAATGAAGTATATTCGGAAAAAAACACACACGAGATGAAAAAGAAATGAAATAAGGAAAGTTTTGATGAGAATGTGCCCACTTATCGGGCTGATTTTTTCACTGTTAATGTTCTTTTTTACGTCTAAAACAAAAACTACACATCCCATCGAAAAGTGACCAATAACAAATTTGTAGATCTTTTTTTTTACGCACTAATTTTGTTGAGTCATCATTTGTCGTATCTTGCATAGTTTGATCGAAAAATTGAATTTTTGGATTTTTCATTATTTTTTGTGCAATGAAAATGTGAATTTTCGAGTTTTCAAGAAAATTCAAAAAGTCGTTATGATGATCTTATAGGGCGTGCAAAAAGAAACATTTTTCTTGCCTTGACTTTTTTTCGTATCGTGCGTTTGTTTGGCTGAAAATATTAAGTTTCGTTTCTTCTTTTGGATTTTAAAAATCTGTAACTCTGAAAATTTTCATTTTATCGAAAAATGTTATTCGAATAGATTTTTAGAATTTCCGTGTAATATGAGCAGCCGCACATATAATTTTCAAATTTTGAAAAGAAGTGGTCTTAAAAATTTTCAAAATGTTCTTAATTTTTGAATTTTTATCCAAAATAGCTGGCTAACGAACTTGACTTTCATCTTAGGACACTTGAAAAGTATACCGAAGCCCAATCCAATCTGTGAATTCTTTCGAAAGTTATCCTGCTAACAAAATAAAAATCTACATACATACACACCCATGCCCACATACATACACGCATGCATACAGCCAGACACATTCACGAAAACCTGATTGTTGGGTTCAGAAGGTCTCAAAACGTGGACATTTGACAAAAACGGGGGGGGGGGTCAAATTTTACACAAATCTAATACCTTCTCTGATGAGAATGTAAAAAATGTATATAAATGTAATGTACAAAAAATGTATTGTACCTATGAAACACAAATTTTTGTTTTTTATATCATAGAAATATTTTTAATTGCATTTTAATGTTATTTTATCGTTAGGTTCCCATTAAAATATGAGAAAAGAACGGATTCCTGGTGTTCTGCAATGATTTGCCTAAAGAAATGGGCATCCGTTTCACTTGACACAGTCCTGGAATAGAAAGAGACAGTTTCACCCCTCAAATGTTTTCTCTCTCGAAAGCCAATTTCAGTGCTTCCCACAGGGTTATCGGTCCATTTCTATATGTCGATGTTCAAAACCAGTTTCTTTGCGCATGCGTACATGCACGTGATGATACAAATGGAATGACATGACAAATATTGTCAACAACATTACCTTCAATCAGAGCCAACCGTTTTTTTTTTTGCTGTAAAGAAACAATCATTATTACGTATAACAAGAAGTTTGAAAATGATCACATTTAAAGAAGAAGTAGATTTAAAGCATCATACGTTAATTCTTCCATCAGTGGCAGTTGGGAACGTCGGACAGTTAACTGTTGATTTGCTGATTTCTAGCCTTCAACTTCGAAGAATAGGGCACTTCTCGAATTCTTCTTTTATTCCAGTTGTAGGAACAGATCCTTATGACGAAAATTCAAAAGAAATTTGCACTGCAACTGATTTATATCACAGCCCACAGAAAAAAATTGTTGTCCTTCAGATTCGTTCACCTGTAATTAAAAGGTTATCACAATTGTTCATTGAATTACGGAATTTTATAAAGTACCACCAAATGACGAAGGTAAACATTTTATGATAACATTTAATAGGACGATAATTTTATTATATTTTGTATTTTTACTTCTATTATAACCAATTTTGAATTAGGTTATTTTACAATCACTATATAGCGGTTCAGAAAGGATTCACTTATTCGTCTGCTATCTCAAATACTGGGTATGCCAAGTGCATTGCTGTCCTTACAAAAAATTATTTTTAAGGAATTAAACAAAAAATGTCAAGGGATATCACTTGTTGGATTTATTCTAGGAAAAGAAAAGATTTTTTTTTTTAATTAAATGCAGTTTGGTAGTAACTGAAAGTAAATTATACAAAAATAAAAATCGACGTAAAGCTATTTGGTTGAGGTTATCTAGAACTTCTAGATGAAGTAAACAAAACGAATTAAACTAACTGTGAATTCGATCTCGAGTGTTTCCACTTTGTATTTATAATTATATGGTGCTCATTTCACGAGCACTTTGCTTACCGTTAGCAAATGTATTTGCTTCCTCATAGAGGAAGCATTAGTGATTTTTTTTAAATAATATAGACAAACCTAAGTCTTCATTTTAATTAATTTAAAAATAGAAATTTACAAAAATTACAAGATAATAAAAAAAAAATTTTTAATATAAAAGCAAATCAGACAAATCAAATTTTGTATTTGAAATGATAATTTTTCGAGCCGAAAAAGGGATGGGAAAAGTACTGTCACAACCTATCCCTTTCCCAGCGTTATAATTTCTTCACAAAAGTTGGCAGAATTATTCCATTTGAAAATGTATGATCAAAAAGTCTTTTCTATTCATGCGTCAGCTTTGAATTATGTCGATGAAAAAAGTTTTTCTGTTTGAAACAGATGTTTCAAATATTATAAATGAGCATATCTTCCTTAATCTTCAATAAAGTGGATTAAAATTATAGATCAATCGATTTGACTCGAACCAAGGAATCTTCCGTTTTCGCATCAATTTTGAATTATGTTAATGAAACAAATTTTACTATGTATAAAAAGCGGGTTCTCAAATATTACGCATTACCATAGCTTCCTTACTCTTCAATAAAATGTGTCAATATTATAGGTCAATCGATTCGTCTTGAATCAACACAACTTTTCTATTCTCGCATCAACTTTAAATTATGAGAATGAGCAAATTTTTACTATAAAAATCGAATATATATTACCATAACTTCCCTGCTTTTTAATAAAATGTATAATACTTTAGGTCAATCGATTCGTCTCGAACCAAGGAATCTTTTATATTCGCGTATCAACTTTGAAATATGTAAATGAAAAAAGCTTGACTATAAAAAACTGATTTTTCGAATATAATGCATTGCCATAGCTTTCTTACTGTTCAATAAAATGTATCAATATTATAAGTCAGTCGATTCGTCTCGAATCAATACATCTTTTCTTCTCACATCAACTTTAAATTATGAGCATAAGATAATTTTTACTATGAAAATCGAATTTAAAAATATATAAATTATCATAACTTCGAAGGAATGTTTTTTTGTAGTTTGTAGTTGGTGGGGAGGCTTAAGCGTGTGGGACATGGTGGTCAAAAGGACCTCGGCCTGCATGTGAATGGATATGAATGAAAGGATCCCTATAAACGGGCTCTCCCGGGTGAAAGGAAAAGGATCCCTATAAACGGGCTCTCCTAGCATGTGTGATTACGGTATGGTAGAAGGGTGAAAGAGCCTAGCTAACACGGGCCTTCTGAATCAGTCCCCCTTAAGAAAAAAAGCATCAACAGTTCCCTGAAAAGGAGACTGAGGAGGAAAGCGCAGCAGGCTAGAAAAGAAGCTGCGGGAGCTGGAGCGCAGGCAGCTATAGGGCGGATATCCAGCATTGAGGTTCAGAAGAGAGGTAGAGGCTCAGAGGGCACCCCACCAGAGGTGGCTAAGCCTATAAGGAGGAACAAGGCGGCCCAGCAGCCGACGAACAGAGAGACGTCGGGAGCTGGGCTGACGGCCGCTCAGAGGACCAACCTCCTGACGGTGGTGGTGGCCGACACGCCATCGGGAAAAGCTGGGGCTTGAAACCGGAGACACTTATGTGGTTACAGCGATCTTGCGAGCCAGGTTAACCTATGCGGCGGTAGTCTGGTGGAGCAGGGTCCAGCTGTCTACTGTGAAGTCTCGACTGGAAAGGATCAGGGGACTGATTTTGAGAGGCGTCACTGGAGCCTCGAATTCGACACCCACGATTGCACTGGTGGCACTAATAGGCTTAGAGCCCCTCCATCTTACCATCAAGGCCGTGGCTGCGAAGGCGGCCTGGATGCTGAATTTGATAAATGACAGAAGGATCTCGACAGCAGTGAAAATCCCAGTCGACATCGCGAGAAGGCCGACCCTGAACATGCTCAGGGACAAAATAGTCACACGCTACCTCTTCGACAAGAAGTATCGAGTTAGCCTATCCTCGAAGGAGGAATGGGTTAACGGCGACGCATACCTGCTCATTGATGGAGACAACTGGTTTACAGATGGCTCTAAGAACGAGGAGAATACAGAA
This sequence comes from Andricus quercusramuli, assembly GCA_932178445.1. Lineage (NCBI taxonomy): Eukaryota > Metazoa > Arthropoda > Insecta > Hymenoptera > Cynipidae > Andricus > Andricus quercusramuli. Next base: position 157,905 of record CAKNXH010063612.1, on the reverse strand, counting down.
GCCGGCGTATATCGTAGAAGGAATGGAATGAGCTTCACAATTGAGATGGGGTCCTACGCCACAGTTCTACAATCTGAGATTATGGCCATACTCCAGTGCGCCTACAAGGCAAAGGAATATGGCAATAAAAGGAACATCTGTATCTGCTCAGACAGCAGGGCTGCTATATTGGCCTTGAATGGAACAACGACTACGTCGCTATTAGTATGGGAATGCTTTGAGGCACTAAATAGGTTAACGATCGAAAACCGAGTCACTCTGCTATGGATCCCTGGACACAGCGGTATCAAGGGCAATGAGATGTCGGAGAGGCTAGCCAAGCTAGCAGCAGGATGAAATTTTACTGGACTCGAGCCAGTTGTAGGTATTTCCAGAAGGTCAGTCACTGAAGAAATTAACAGTTGGCTGACTGAGGAACATCAGAATGAGAGGAACTTGGTCTCTGGTTGCAGACAGGCCAAATCACTCTTGGGCTCAAAGCTTAACTCCAACCGAGCTAGGAAAATACTCAACCTCGGGAGGAATGAAATCAAAGTCCTAGCAGAACTGTTCATAGGACATGGGAGCTTAGGATATCACAGACATAAGATAGGGATTGTAGAAAGTCCCCTCTGTCGTCTGTCCGGAAAGGAAAATGAGACATCTACTCACATCATTTGTTGCTGCCCTGCGGTTTCGGGGAAACGTCTAACACTCACAGGCAACTACTGCATCAGTGAGTCAGAGATATCAGCCAATAGCGTGGCTGCGGTCCTCTCGTGATGGAGAGATGGGGTCATGCTTAGGCTCACAAGGGGATGGAACGGAATTACCCAAGCGTTAGGGGCTGTTACGGTCTCAACCTATAACTAATAATAGTAATTATTATACCATTAAGTCGTTTCCCTTTCGGGGTAGGCGTGACTTGCTCGGTTGGAAAAAATAGTGAATAGGTATATATGTATAAAGTAGGTCGGTATATAGGTGTGAGGTATAGATGTTTTAGATTCAGCTGGAATTCTCGTTTTATTTATTTAAATGACACGTTCATTCCGCAACACTGCTCCGACCCAGGTTGCTGATCAATCTCTCTAGCGATCACCCCAAGTAAGGAGCCTCACAAGGTTGCTATGCATGGTTCCCCACTTGGGCCCATTAGTATGCTAGGTCTTTGTTTCAGGCATCATTCACTCCACTGTTACTCTGTTTACAAACTATTTGTCGCCACACTTTTCTGTTCTAGCATACTACTCTAGCTTCCTTCACGTCCATGCATTTTTTCATGCAAGCTCTTGTGTTTCTATGACTTCTTATGTCTCTTCGGATTAGTGTCTCTTTCACAGATTCTAACCATTCTTTCGGCGGCCTACCTCTGGGAATTCTGCCATTTACTTTACCTTTATACACTTGCTTGGTCAGTCGTTCATCTTTCATTCTTTCAGGATGTCCGAACCACCTTAGCTGATTTCTTTCCCATATATCAACTAGTGTCTCTCATGTACCACATTCTTTGAGGATTGTCTCGTTTCGTACTTTGTCCATCAGTGTTTTCCCGCATATTATGCGCAAAGGTTTCATGCCGATCGCGTTGCTTTTATTCCTGTCCTTTTCTTGACAGGTCCATGTCTCGCTACCGTATAGTACAGTCGGTACGAAAATAGAGTTATGTATGGCCATTTTAGCTTTTTTGATACGTTTTTATTTGTGAGGATCGACCCTGCTCTACCGATAACCTGCTTACCTTATTTATGCGCCTATCTAACTCCCCATCTATTTTTCCATCGCTAGTGAATAGGCTACCCAGATTCACGTACTTGTCAACTTGTTCTAATCTCTCATCACTTAGGACAATGTTGCGTATTGTTTTCTCACTTTTGCCCTCAAACACCGTGATTTTGGTTTTATTCACGTTAATTTTGAGTCCCATGTTCTTCATGCTTGTATTAAGTTTATTCAACATTCTTTGCAAGTCCTCGATTGATTCTGCCACAACAAACTTGTCATCTGCGAAAGCTAACCCACTTACCTTTATGGTTTCGAGATCTACACCTTCTTCGTCGAAGAGGGCAGTTCTTAGACACTTATCCATGAATATGATAAATAGCAACGAGGACATAACGCATCCTTGCTTCACGCCTTGAATAATATCGAACCAGTCACTCAGTTTCCCATTTACCCTTACACTCTATTTACTACCTGTATATATTGTTTTTATTGCTTGTAAGAGCCCTCCATTTACTCCATACTCTTTAAGGACTTCCCAAAGTTTATTTCTATTTACCTTGTCAAATACTTTTTCTAGGGCAATAAATGCACAGAAAACTTTCTTTCCTACTCTCAAGCTTTTTTCTGTGATCTGTCTTAGGCTAAATATCTGATCTGTACATGACCTTCCTGGCATAAATCGACTTTGGACTTCCCATATCTTCTCTTCTGTAATTTCTATTACCCTTCGGATAAGTATTTTTGAGTATATTTTACTCACTGTACTTAGCAGGCTGATACCTATGTCATTACTGCAGTTGCTTTTATCTCCCTTTCTTTTGTATATTGGTACAATAATCGCTTTTCTCCAATCGTCTGGGACTTCCCCTGTCTCGAAACATAAATTTATCAATTCGCATAACCTGTGAGGTATCTACTCCCACCGTATTTAAGCATTTCAGCGCTAATAGTTAATACTGTCTATACCAGCAGCCTTACCGTTTTTCAAGTTCTTAATTATATCTCTGACCTCAGTGATACAGACTTTTTCAATTGGGTTTTCTAATGCATTATGTTCAATGTCGCAGTTTTGTTGTCCTATATCTTCACCTCCTAATAGTTCTTTAAAAGAGTCTTTCAAAGCGTCTACTATCCCGTCTATATATCATATAGCATTTCGCCTTTGCTGTTTCTGATGCTGACAAACTCTGTACTTTTACTTTCCTTCAACTGTTTATATAATAGTTTCATAATTCCTTAAAAGCAGTTTTGTATTTTGTTCTCTTCTTCTGTTCTGGTTTTCTCTTTGCTCTCTTTGACTAGTCGTTTAATTTTCCTCTTTTTGTGTCTGTAATCATTTTTTAGTCTATTTCTCTCCTCCTCGCTAAGACCTGTCATGTTCAGCGTTTTCTTGTGCGCTTCTTTCTTTTCTTTTTGGGTTGCCTTAATTTCATCGTTCCACCACGCATCGCCATACTTTCTTCCTACCATCGTCGTACCACACACTTCAATCGCAGTTTTAACAATGGTATCCCGCAATAAAGCCCACGCGCCCTGTATATCTTGATTGCTTTCAAGCGACTCACAAATTGCCTTATCTATGGTTCTCTTTCTTCTCCATCCCCGCCCTAAGTTCATCTTGGAGACTAAAAGGTAATGATCAGTATTGCATTCGGCCCCCCTCATGACTCTTGTATCTGTAACTAGTTCTCTTAGTCAGGGACGAATTGGAACATCAATGTGGGAGGCGATGTAGGGGCCATGGTCATGGTGGCCCCTGTACTCAATGCGGCCCTGGGTATGCCTGCTATTAGTCTTTCATTTGCAATAACGAAGTCAATTATACTGCGGTTATTTCCTTTACACCACGTGTAAGTGTGGATCATTTTATGTCGAAACAATCTTGAAATTCATGTATTCCTAACAATAAAAGTTATCAAATTAGGAAATATCTTAATATATTTAAAAAAATTTCTGAAATACCGTTGAATCTCTTAGAAAGAGACTTAAATTCTTAACAATAAAAGTTATGACTTAGCTTTTGTGATTTGACTGTGATTCCGCCGTTTCTCCTCGAAGCTTCTTCTTAATTTTTGAGTTGAAATTTCGAAAAGGCACTAAGTAGCACGTGTACGGAAAATTTTATTTCATTATTATTTTAAAGTGATCGCGCAAAGATATTAGTTGGACCTTTTCCTGCGACGTTACAGTTTAGACTGATTGCTGTGGAGTCAACATGTGTTTTCCTTTTTTTTTTGTGCAGAATACAAAGTGGCGGAAAGTGAGACTCTTTAAAATTCTTCGAAGACCCTTTAAGTACCACGAAAATCTGAAAATTCGTTTAAATCACTCCAAATACCTCAAAGACTTGAAAATTCTCTCAAAGTAGAAAATATCCTAATATATTTTTAAAAATTTCGAAATACCGTGAAATTTGAAAATTCCCGAAAAATAGAATTCCCGACAGAAAATTCCTGAATTATAAAATATCCGAACTACAAAATTCCCGAATAATAAAATTCCAAAGTTAAAAAAGATTTCCAAATAATAAAATTTCCGAATAATAAAATTCCCGAACAGTTTATAATATTGCCAAATGGGAAATTTTCCAAACAATCAAGTTCCATACAGTTTATAATATTATCGAATTGAGAATTCCCGAAGAATAAAAATACCCGATAGAAAATTACTGGATTATAGAATTCCCGACAGTTTATAATATTATCGAATTTGAAAAATTCTCGAATAATAAAATACCTAAAATAAATTACCGAATGATAAAATATTCGAACTGGAAAATTCCCGAATAATAAAACTTTCTAATTGGAGAATTCGCGAAAAAGTTTATAATATTGCCTGATCGGAAAATTTCCGAATAATCAAATTGCCGATAGTTCATAAAATTATTGCATTTGAAAATTCCAAAATAATGAAACACCCAAACAGAAAATTAATAAAATAAAAACCCGTATTTTCAAATATTATGCATTACCATAGCTTTCTTACTCTTCAATAAAATGTATCAATATTACAGGTGAATCGATTCGTCTCGACTCAACACATCTTTTCTATTCTCGCATCAACTTTAAGTTATGAGAAAGAAACAATTTTTACTATGAAGATCGATTTTAAATATAACATAAATGACGATAACTTCCTTACTCTTTAATAAAATGTATTAATATTATAGGTCAATCGATTCGTCCCGAACGAAGGAATCTTTTATATTGCTGCATCAACTTTGAATTATGTTAGTGAAAAAAGTTTTACTATAAAAAACCGATTTTTAAATAATTATTGAGTGCGATAAAAAATGCATTAAATATTTTTAGAAATCCTTCAGTCAGTTTCAAGATATTATTAGCGAAAATATGCCCCACAAATTTCATCAATTTATCTACAACCGTTTTCAAGTTATCGTGTTGACAAAAAAGTGTGACATCCACACATCCGGACATTGTAATAGACATTTTTAAATTGAGGAAGGTTCAATTGAATAAATTTAAAAAATTTGGAAAATGTTTTACCATGAAAAAGCTTCCTCTTAAGGAAGAAAAAAATGATTAAATAATCTTAACTAAATACTATTGAAGATTACAGTGTGATTTGAAGCTACGGTGTGTGGAAAAATGAGATTCTTAATACTGCGACAATATTATCAGAAAAACAAATCATTTGTTCTTGAATCTGCAAATCAAACGAGATTTTAATTGTGCTGATATTTAGAAGTATTTTTTTGCAACGAATAAAGCAAAATAGTAAAGCAAAATACTGAATATACATTTTTTCGATTTTCGGTATTTGTTTACTTTTTGAAGTTTTACATAACCTCTATTCAAAGCGCTTTTTATATATATATCAATATGATGGTTTTTATAATATAACAGCGAGGTATTTTGCATACCCAGTCTTCGTGATAGCAGACTATAAATAAGTCTTTTCTGAAATGGCAGTGATTGTGAAACAACCTAATCCCTTTGTTAATATATTTTTTACATCTACGATAGCTAATATAGCTATACATTCTCTTCAGAAAAAGCTTCCCTAGTAGCAGCGTCTGCCTTGTATGACAGAGGCCAGAGTCTGGCTCAGAATCTGCTCCCCCTAGTCGACCAGACTGGCGGGAGAAAAGATCAGACCAGACGAAGAACAGAATCTGGTGAATAAAGGAACCAGATTCTGGTATTTAGTTTAAACACCTATTAATTAATGTAGAATATAAATAATGAAATTGAAAATCTAGCAATCGGAAATTTGAACGATTCACAAGTATGACCAAACATGCAAGCATGCAAGCTTATATACGACAACAGGTTATGTTTTTAATATTTCAGTGTGTCTCATCCTGGAATGTTGTGACGTCTTCGCAGTATATTCTCCCAGAAAGGGCTGAAATCTAGTGTAAAACTATCACGGAAACCTATTTAGCACCATTTTACGTTATTTTAATTTTTTCTGGTGTATATCATGACCAGTCTTGGCCAGGATCTGCTATATCAGACTCTGGTGCCAGAACAGCACGCCAAATCGGAACCAGCCGGGCGCCAGGCTGCAGACAGATTCTTCTTTTTCTGGCGTCAGGCTTGCGCCAGTCTGCAGTTATCTTGCTACTAGGGTTGAACATATTCGAAAAATTCTAAAAAGGAAAAAAATATAAACCTTTTCATTTAGAAGATTTGAGTTATAACATAAAAGCCATCTGAAATGAAGCCATTTTGAATAATAGTAAACATCACAATGAACTAACTTGCAACTCAAGGAGTTAAGAATTTCATGGTTTCGTTTTGCTATCGTAAACATATAAACAATGTAAGTCTCGGTCAGTTTCGTTACGGTATTAAAACGAAGTCTATCAATTTCTTACCGTTTTTGGTTTTAGAAAAGAATTATTAATATTTATTCCGTATGCAATTTTTGTGAAAGAGATATATAAAGAAACTTTTAGTTAGTTCTAAATCTTCTCTTTTTTAGTTTTTTAAACGAAACCAAAGATTGGAAGAAACATTTTTTTACTTACTATAAAAAAAACTGAAGTAGACTCTTTAGGTTTCTGTAACTAAAGCCAAATAAGAAGACAATTTACAGAGATCTACATTGCAAATAATATCATACAGGTTAAAATCTTCTGAATACTTCAATTTATGCAAGTAAGATACCGTGGGTACCTAATTTTAACCAAATTTAACCTCTTGACTGCGACTAACGTGTATACACGGCATGGACTAAGTGGGCCTAAACCAACCAATTTTCAATAAAATCACATTTTGGGCCCACTTTGCGATTTTAGATCTGTACAGTCAAGGCTTTAATCTAAAACAATTAACATAAAGTTAGCCAGTACCTCTCTTAAAATATTATTTTTTAAATTTGATTTTAGGTCATCGTTCTAACCAGTAGTTACAGTCATGAGATAAGAGACGTCCAGTTAAAGTCAGTTCCATTGCGCTACATTGCTTCCAAAAATCTACCGTCTGAAGAAAAGTCCCGATTTCAAAGTTTATCTTGGATACAACTAGAAGCTAAGGTGGTTGATTACATCGATTCTGAAGGCGTTTTACAAATTCCTGGTGGTGGCTTTGCAAAATGCCTCTTAGAAACTCTTGAAAAAGACGAAATTCCTTGCGTTGTTCTACTTCGATTCTGCTCCGAAGGGGACAATATTCCTGATGGTCTGGATTTGCTCAACTATTTAAACCAGTGGATGTCACTCATTCCACAAGATACTGATAATCACTTGGAAATTAAATATCCTTCATCTTGGAAATTTTTGTTTGGAAACTCCCCACCGTCAGAAATATACTAATATCCAAACTATAATTGTATAAATTTAACTGGTTTATAAATTTGCTACCACACTTCTAAATACACGCTCAATTTTTTCAGAAAGGTATTAGAAATGGCACACTTAGTAGACAAGAAAGGACGTATATTTAAGAAACTTATATTACATTTCATAAATTACTTTAATAGTAGAGTTATTCATTTCACGCGAGAAGCTTCGATTTTGCGGAGAACGCAGTGTATGAAACAAGGGCTGCTAAAAGCACAGCCAAAAATTCGGAATTGATCCATGGTCCTAGATAAACACCTGGGTTATTGACAACCACTACTGCTAAAGGCTTCACACTGCTGGGGTCTTCTGCATTTCTGTAAGCTTTGCGAATAGCGGAGTAACCTTCCTCGTCGTAGAGCTTAACGCTATAGTCACCTGAGTGGGCTTTTTTTATATCTTCTGTCCACGATACCTGGAAGAACAATTTCCGTTTAGTTTCACTTTCAGGCGTAAAATACCCTTAACTATACTCCAGATTGATACATTTATCATTTTAATTTTAATACTTTTAATCTGTACCTCAGTTTGCGGTTTTTGTCATCCAAAAATATTCCACCGTTTAACAAACACTTGACTATCTTCAAACTTAAAATGACACTAGTTTGAAGAGTAGAAAATTTAATAACTTAGGTGACAATGAACATTTTTCAAACAAGCTTGCTTTTAATAATTTCACGAAATCAATTCCTAAAACGAAATGTCTAGTCGTCCAGCTTTTTCAACGAATAGCCCATGCGGGACAGACACTTCCCTCTCGAACCTTCATAATCAAGTTTGCAAGATTTTCGCTATTCGCCTTAAAAAGCTGGAAAACTCTGCCACGGTTTTCTCAAAATAGGTAAAAATTTGCCATTTTTAATCAGGTCTGATAGTCTCTCGCCGATTTCCATATTCTTTCAAATTAAAAATTTAAGTTATATTCAAATCCCAGTCATTGAAATTAAGAGACTTTTATGGTAAGTTATTTTGACAGTAAATATCGATTATTTAAGTCCAATTTGGTATTTTCACGTAAAGACCAACTAATTTCACCTCTTGAAGTGCTGAGGGAAAAACAATGGACCAAATGCATGCGATTTGGTCTATTTTGGCCCTATTTTGTTAATATCTTCGTAGAAACTCATTTTTTTGTATAAGTGTATTTCAAAATTAGTGTTTACTCTTTAAGAACAATTCAATTAAATAACAGAATGATAATAATCATTACTTTTTACCAAGATATTACAAAAATAAAGTTTTGTCGCATTCATTTGATGCAAGTGTTTTCCTCTCGGCACTCGACGAAGTGAAGTTCGCTGGCGATAAAGTGAAAATGCCTGATTTATATTTTATCAGGTCAGTCCGTAAGTTCGTCCATATTTTTCCAGACTTGAAACGTCAACAAAAAACACAGTATATTCAGTTAATCAACTTATATATTTGCGATCGTTTCAACAACATATGGATGTCTGGTTTGTGAAAAGACTGAAAAAGGAACACCTACTCAACGTTGAAAAACACACACGAACTTATGGACTGACCTAATTAGAATCTTATAAATTTGAATGTAAACTTTCACTACATTTTAATTTTAAAGATTCCGAACATGAAATTAAATTCCTGTTATCAAGTATAAAACGAAAAATGGTAAATTATTTTCAAATGATATTTTACTTGAATCTTTCGCATTTTGATTTAATTCTTTCAAGTTTGAATAATTGGGTTTTCTAAATTACCCTGATACTTTTTGCGCACGAGTTTGCAAGACAATACCCAATTTACAACATTATTGACTAAATATAATAAAATATAATAATAATGTAATAAAAACGGAACAATATGTATAAGGTCTGATTTTTAAGTCCTTTAAGGCTTAAGCGACACGTGATTCTTCTAAACTTCTAAGAAACGCTTTATTAATAATGGGATAGAAAAAAATATATATATATAATTATATATACAATTATGTTATTATATTGTATTTTAAATGTGTAAGGTTTCGGGAAAATAACTTTTAGTTATATA
>CAKNXH010063612.1:105757-133385 GCA_932178445.1 Andricus quercusramuli | reverse complement strand
TTCAAAAAATATTAATATTTATTAATATTTTTATAATATTTATGCATATTCACGGTAATGTTTAGAAACAAAAAAAAATTGACCCCGCCGCTCCTTAGTCAGTAGTCCTATAATTCAAACCGATTGTTCTATTGCGCGGATTTCTTGTAACCCTTTTTTCTCGTAAACCGCTTTCCATCTTAGCAAACTGTTTCAGCTTTTTTACAAGCTTCTTCATATAATTAATTTATAGTTGGACCATTTGATAAACTTGGAATTTATAAATAAATTTGCAGAGGGCCTAATTTCGAAATTCCAGAAATCGAATTTGATGGTTTCGGAATTTATTGCTGGATAACTTGATAAATTTATAATTTATAATTTCAAAATGTTCAAATCATAATTTCAAAGTTATAATTTGAAGTTGGGTAAATTTACAAATTTACATACAATCATAAATTGATTTATGTATGAAATTGGTGCATTTGCAGTTGCTGTCTTCAAAAACTTTTTAAATATTTGCGCCACAATCGATTTCGCGAGTGGCAATTTGTGGTGCGGACTTCAGAGCATTGAAGATTCGGAGCGCGAATTTGACAGCCGGTCTGTTGGCGAGTTTGCTTTGCTGCTTACCAATACAGTCTTATGGTTCTCACATACAGGACATCTCAATTTTATTCTACATTTTTCTCCATTTCGCGACGTATTTCGCGAAATTTAGGTTCGCCATCATCAACATTTGGGTCATCGAAAATCAGTTAGCCTCTGAAAATACTTCTGTGATGTCAGAATTGTGAGTAAAAAAATAAATTTGCGAACGGTTCTCGCCGTTCAAATGCTGTCTTCTGCTATCCGCAGATTTCTCCCTTTCGAAAAATTAATCATTTCCGCGAAAATAGTTATTCCCTCAGCAAAAGGCTTCATTCCTATAAATTTCGTTGATCCGAGGATCTGGCAAAACCCCGGATATTTGACAAGTTTTCTTTCTTTTGCTCTCAAATACTTGGGAAAAATTATATATGGAGTCAGTGCCGTGCCTATAGAAAAAAAAATTCCAAGTCGGAGTTAACCAACACCCTTAAGATGACAATTATATCCTTAGCAACATTTCGAGTAAACGCAGCCTCTTGAATTACCGTTAGATCCACATAGAAAAATTCCGTGCAAAATAATTTAATTTTTTAATATCCGTTTAAGATCCCCTTAGATCCTGTTAAAACGACAATGTTATAATTTGTCGCTTTTCCAGTAAACGTAGTCTTATTAAATTCCCAAGGCTACCAGCAAAGATATGCTACCAGCTACGCTGCCATATTGAATAAATGTACAGCTGGCGGCTGTGATGTATAGTAACCAACATGTCCGCGGAGCTGGTATGCGCGATTTGGACGAAAATGGGACGTTCTTTGGCTAGACCATGAGTGGGTTGGATCATGCTAGGGACTATTTGTGAGGTGAACTGTAGTGCTGTGTTTGTAACCGTTGTAACTCTGAACAGCTCTGAACTTGTTGCTCTACGAAGAACAATGTCGACACATGCAGAAAAGGATTTAGATTTAAGTAATGCAGGACGTGGTGTTTGGCTCGTAAAAGTGCCAAAGTACATAGCTAGTAAATGGGAAAAAGCTCCCGGAAACATAGAAGTCGGAAAACTGAAGATATTGAAGTAAGTTTAAATTTTGAATCTCACTTGTATAAACATAAATTCTCTTGTAAACGTAAACAAATAATTTAAACCTTGAATAGTATGAATTATTGGTCATATATTCTGTTAATTTCAATGGTTCTCTACGAAAATCAATGATCTGTACTAATTTATGTATCAATAATATGGTGACAGCTGACACGTAAGCGTAATGATGTTGAATAAAAGCTCTAACCTCAAAATGCAATCATTCTCCTTTACTCAGAGATGATTGAATTTTATATTTTTTCATTTTCTAGATAAGATTAAACGAAAATCTCGTCCTATTTTCTTACATCATCAGATTCTTTAAAAGTAAAATGAACGCTTGTAAATTTCAATAAACCAACTTTTTGAAATATTATAGGGTAATAATGATAATTAACTATGGCAAATTCAAAATGTATTATTTTTTAACTAACATTGCTAGGAACCCGGTTGATGGAAGTGTTAGTGCGAGGTCACATCAAGATGTTGTTAGTAAATTTTTACCCTATTCAGAAGCTTCAAAAGGATCTATTACTTCTTTCTAGGTAAAGGTACAAACTTCTAAATGAGCTCCCGCTGTCAATTTGCCCTAACACTTAAATCAATGGAGCTCCTAGCAATATTATATAAAAACTGATAAATTTTAAGTTTCTCATAGTTACTTAATACTCTATTGTATTTGTTGATATTTTCCAAGCAATTTAAGCCGAAATATAACTCTACTATGTATGTAAATTACAAGAGATAGCACATTCATTTAGAATTAAATTTCACGTTAATTTTTCTTATTATATTGAAATGTATTTTTCACGTATATATTGTGAAATCACCAAAGGATTTACATTTTTTTCAAGTTGTTTACATTGCCCACAGAAAGTTTGGTAAGTTTCCTTTGGCCGTTTGAAAATTCATATTTCACTTCAAAGACGAATATCTGAGTAGAAACTGAATCTACGACTTTGCAAGTGGAATCATTTCTAAGATTAGAAAAGTTCCTGTCGAATTCGCCTCCATCGAAATTATTTTAATGAAGGTGTCAAAAAACATTCAGTTTCAAAGTTAGACTTTTTTTTTAGCAAAATAAACATTTTGAAATCTTGAGTTCAACTTGTTGCCAAATCTAGAAAAGTGTTCCTACAAATTTGGAACAATTATAAAATCAAGAAAAAATCGTACTCTCTAAATCAACATCAAGATTAGTATAAATATTACGAAATTGTTAAGTATTCATACAAAATATTTACTCGCGCAATATTAATTTTTGGGAGCCAAAAGTCAATATTGCATTATTGCATTAATATTTCACGAGTAAATATATTTTCTATGAATATTTAGCAGTTGCGTAATATTCAATCGTGCTCTTGATGTAGATTTAATTTTGAAGAGTAGGATTTTTTCTTGATTTTATGATTTTTCCAAATTGTTAGGAACACTTTTCTAGATTTGGCAAGGAGTTGAACTGAAGATTTCAAAGTTTTCATTTTGCTAAAAAAACGTTTAACTTTTAAGCTAAATATTTGTTGTCTCATTCAATAAAATAATTTCGGCGTAAACGAATTCGAGACCAAATTTTGTAATCTTTCAAATGATTCTAATTGCAAAGTCGTACATTCAGTTTCTGCAAAGATATTCGTCTTTGAAGTGAAGTATAAACTTTCAAACGATCAAAGGAAATGTACCCAAACTTTTTGTCGGTATAGTGAGTTTCAAGGATGCTGTCACTGAAAATGAAGCCACGACAGAGTGATGTTAAAAAAAACACGATTTTCGTCCTTTAACAATGGATATTTTTCAAAACAATTATTGTATTGGGAACCGAACTCATGGCGCTGCGATCGCAAGATGGCGGAGGTAGACGGGTCGTTTTGAATATCAACATGTGTTATGTGTGAACAAAACCTTTAATAATTAAAAAAATGCAACTCTCCCTTGGTGAAATTCGTGTTTTTCCGAATTCTTCGCCAACGAAGAGACATTTTAGCGAAGGCGAACGTGTTTTAAATGCTGGATATATCATTTCTTAAGGGAAAAACACGGTAACCGATTTGTTTGCTCTTGTAGCATATTGTATGTAAACCTCGGGTCTAAAAAACAATCCTCACGATATAAAAGGTGAAATTACTTTGAATGGCAAAATATTAAAAATGGAATGCTGTTGCAGAGCTGGTCTAAGTGAACAGTGCAAGCACATCGTTGAAGTTTTGATTTATTGTAGCAAGTAATGGAAGTAATAAATGAAGGGTGGATATTCAAAGTCGTATAACCGCCAATTTAAAAAAAAAATTCGAAACTCTAAGCTGATGCCGTCATTTCAGCGACAAGAGCAAGTCAAAATTCGCAATAGTTTTATTGTGAGAATTTTTCAAACATTGCATTTCGGTAACTGGCGGCCTAAAAATGCGAGCGTTTTCCCCGCCCTCCCGTAAAAAAATTGGAAATGGCGGTTATACGACTTTGAATATCCACCCTTCAAATGATCTGGAATTATTGTTTCTTTTGTCATTAGAATATACATCATAAGATTTAATTACTAACCAGATGCTATATAACTAATGGGTCGAAATTAAATCGCCGTAAATAAATCTTTCAGAATTTGAGGTTAGCAGTCAAGTAAAAACCAGGGGGGTGCTTCCACCGTACTGCCCAATGTAAAAAATGTGTCATGAGAGTTGAAAACGGCCGTCGGCGGCGCTGGTAGTAACTTTGTTGTACAAAACCATGCAATACCATAGCAAAAAAGTATAAAAGTTACAAAATAAATATGAAAAACAATTCAAAATAATTTTTCCTTCATAGTGCAGAGTCAGGTAGTAAATGAGACTTATGTACTTACTTATTATTTTGTTTAATGTAGGAAAAATCGACATAATTGACATAATTCAAACCAAAAAAATTGCATGGATATTCGGAACTTATAAAAAATAATGAAAAAATAAATGACGAATACACAAATTTATGAAAAAATTGTCGAAAATATACATTATCGGATTATGAAATTTCAAATATTTTGAGGGGGTCATCCCGTGTGACGGTTTCAAAAAATCAATTTTTTTGTTTTTGCATAAATCCAATCTAGAGTATGTATAGGATATACTGGTTAAGTAATTTTCCAAAATTCAAAGTCGTTGAAAAGTTACAGCAGCTTAGAGCGTGCGGCCGACCGCTCGACGGGGCGGAAAACATGAGCTATTGTGTACCTTCGGATTTGTACCAGAGGCCGATTCTATTTACACGCAGATATACGCACCCATATTTAGAGGGGCACTGCTGTCCCGAAAGTCTGAAACTCAAATTAAATGTAACGGTTCCTTAGTTTTGGCTCTACAGTCAGCGGCGTAACAGCTATAGCACCCGAACTTTCAAACGCGTTTTTCTCGAAACTACGTTTTTTAAACTGGTGACCATGATTTCTCAAAAACGGTTCAATCGATTGCTTTGAAATTTGAATGGTACATTCAGCGCACGTACGGCTAGCGCCGGAACCAGGATTTTTGAAAAATATTGAACTGTTTTTTTCTTTCATGAAAAAATAGTCGCAAAAAATCATGAAATTTTGGGTTTTAATGTTTAAAAGCATATAAAAAATTGAATTTTCAAGATTTTCAAAAAATCCTGGTTCCGGCGATAGCCATCCATCTACAAATTAACATGCAATTTTGTTTTTTGATTTCGGATAAGCCACTCTGACAGAATCCTGGTCACCGTTTACCTGCCTTTTTTATATGATTGCCATTCGCTCAATAAAACTCGCGATCAAGATTATATTTTTGCATATAAAAATTCATAATTACTATTAAAGACTTAATTAATATTTAGTGAACATTTGGAAACTAAAATTGACCGACTTCGAGACCGAATTATAAAGTTGCCGGATTGTACAATCAACGAATTATACAAATTGAATTAATAAATTATAAAATTATAAATAAAACAAACAATTTAATTAATAATTAATTAAGCAATTATTATTTATTTTCGGCAAATTTAAATTTCAGGAATTGAAATATTCATGGGAATTTCACAATTCATTTATTTTATGATTCGTTCAATTTTATAATTTGTTAAGTTATATTTTCGGCATTTTTTCATTAATTTGTGGTTTTGTTATTTATTTTTTTTGTTATTTTGTATTAGCCCCGGATATTCAAACACTTTTAAATATAGTGACGAAGATCTAATTTTTTTATATTGCTATTTTACAATATAATGCGACTATATAAGGAATATAATTATTATATATATATATATATATATATATATATATATAATTAAAAAAAAGTTAAACAACCACCGCGGGGTACCACTAAGAGCAACTGTCATCTAAAAAGAAAATGTCAATAGCCCCCAGTAGAACCGCGGTAAAATACACCTATGGCCACGTCTCACATCCGTGAGATGGGTGGTCACAGGGCACGACGAAATCACAACGACAGGCCGGCAAAACCCTCGTGTGTCTTGAGGACACGAAGCGACCCAAGGATGACAGCTTTCTGCATCCATCTCGCAAGTGCCTTGGCATATTTTTGGCATGCGGGTATGGCTTTTAGGTTACGAACCAGTGATAATTTAGCACCTCCGAGAGCACCTATCACAAGGACAATTACTCGTACCGAATATTTTGGGTACAGTCGTTGCAGCTCTCTTTTAAGGTCTTGATACCTCTCCTCTTTTTCTTTCTCCTTTGCAGTGATGTTGTATTCGGACGGAGCCGAGAATTCGATCACGAATATCGTTCGTTTCTCGAAGTCTTGGAGAACAATGTCAGGCCTCGAGTGCGCAACGGAGACTGTTGCCCGAAAATCGTAGTTCCAGAAAATCTGGCACTTCTCGTTTCGGACAATTGACTCTATATCCCTTGGAGCGTTCGTCAGGGCAGGGTCGCGACCAACACCGTAAGAGCGACAAAGGTGGTAATAAAGTACTCTTAGGGCCGCATTATGTCTATAGATATGCGTTGTTCCTGCGTAGGTCGGACACCCCGATATATGTGTTCTAGGTACTCAACGTGTGCATGACACGCTCTGCACCTATCACTGGGAACTTCTTGACATAAAATGCGGGCGCGGTATGCTAGGGTGGAGATTACACCGTCTTGGCATGCGAAAATGAAGCCCTCTGTACCTGAATTGAGCCCTGATGATTTGAGGAAAGCAAAAGTTTGCTCCTTTGACAAGGACTGCTTTTCTACATTTCTGTGAAAGTTTCCGTGCATATGCTTGTCGAGTAGCTCTTGGTGAAATTTTCTAACCTCTGCTTCCTTTACTTCGGCTTTTAGACGTGAAGCATCTAGATGGAGTAATGCACTTTCCTCACTTCTGATGTTGAAATTCAGGCCAAGGGCCTCGGCAGCTTGCTCCGCGGCTTTGTAAAGGAACACTCCTTCGCCAATCATCTCGTGGTTTCTGACCATCTTTAGGAGAGGATCTCTGCCATTCGCAACTATGTAAGCTGTACTTAAAACAATTCGGTTATGAAGACATTGGAGATTCAGAAGTCCGCCTTGACGGCGTGAAATGTATAATCGCGGAACTGACGAATTGATATGCAAGCTTTTATGCATATGCATGATCTTACGCGTGGTGACATCAAGGGCCTTAAGCCTTAAGAGTAGAACCGGGACGCAAACATGTTAGTCGCAGATACCTTGTTCAACGCCGACAGATTGGAAGACCAAATCTGTCTAAGAAGATGCTTGTATCTGCTTCGGAGAGACTCCTTCACTGATGTTACGTCCTGAATGCGGCTTTGAGGCACGCCCAGGTATGTATAGGTCTCTCCAGTGTGTGTATATATATATATTATAAACTCTTAAAGAAAGACATTGATAAATATTTTCATTTTTGGCAACACTCAAATTCATTGAGAATTATTTTTCGAAGTCTTACAATAAATTGCGATTTAGAATACGATTTTAGCTAATTTCGCCAATTTCTTTTTCTGCAATATTATCAGATATTTCAAATATTTTGCAAAGATTTCAGTGAGGAGTTCAAAGATTTCAAATATTTCGCAAAACCGCCTATATATAATTTGGTAATTTCGGATAGATTAAAAATATTTCATACAAAATTCAGATAGATTTCAAAGAGTGCACAAAGATTTAAATGATTTCCCAAACAATTGACAAAAATGTCAATAATTTTACCAATATTATCAGATATTTCATATATATTTCAAATATTTCGCAAAGATTCCAATGATTTCAATGATTTTCTAAGGAGTTCAAAGATTTCAAATATTTCGGATAGATTAAAAATATTTCATACAAAATTCAGATAGATTTCAAAGAGTGCACAAAGATTTCAATGATTTCCCAAGGATTTCACAAAGGTTTCAATAATTTTACAAAGAAATTAATTACTACTAAAAAACTAAGAAAAATATGAAGGAATAAAACATAAAATATAATTATAAAAATAAATAAATAGTTTATTGAATAAAAAAGAATTTACTTTGGTTTTATCTTTAAATTGTCATTTAGATTTTTTAGTAAATATATAATTACTGACCTCTCACAAAATAGTGCCATCGGGACCTTTTAGGATTTTCTCGTAGAGAATGTCTTCCTTTAAAAAATGTTTACTGCAAACGAACTGGCCAGCTTTCACGATGTAATTTTTCCGACTTTAAGCTTTTTGCCATAAAGCTATAATAGCTGGGTCTTTTGGAAGGACGAAAAAATGAATTTTTTCATATTCGGGATCTTCGGGCTCTCGGAGTTCAGTTTTATAACCGGATTTGCAATCCGGAGCGATACACATCGGCATAATTAATGCGATAAACAAACATAAAACCACTAATAAAAAACTTCACCGAACCATTTTTACAATAATTCCATAAGAAACCGTTTTATTGTTACGTTTTTAAAAGTTTGTAACTTCTCAACATGACGAAATCCATATAACCGTCAAAACAAGGCGAACAAAGTTACTACTAGCGCCGCCGCATGGTCGTTTTCAACACATGGACCATTTTCAACTCTCGGAGACAGGAGGCTGGTAAAAACAAGATTTCTTGCATGCACATTGCAAATTGCTTTTTAATGAACAACCCGATAAAAAGGCTGACATGAAAAAGCATTAAGAATTTTGAATAATTAAAAATGCCGTTTCTGTCATTTGTTCTAAAATCCTTGATTAGGTAGGAAAAATAATAAAATTCCAATCCCTTTCAAAGCCGATCCGAGCTGCCAAACGTAACCTCAAATAAATTAGAATTAGAATTTTCATTTAAAGCATTAGAAGGCGCTCCAGAAGCCTAAAATTTGCCAAATATAATAGGATTGTGTTCAAAAATATCACTCTTTTCGAAGCAGCTGCATTTGCAAAGACATAAAATGTTCTTTGTAAGTGGAAACGTGGCCTATGTATTTTATTGTCAAATCATTTTAAAACTTGGTTCCATTATAAACGAAACGAAACTTGGTTTCGTTATAAACATTTTTTGTATAGAACATTTAAACATTTCTATTTTATACCTTCATTTAACGTATCATTATTATTATCAATTAAAAAAATTATATTAAATTATATGAATTTACTTACCTGGTAATATATAGTCATCTTATTGAAAACGCAAGGAACAACATTGCAACCGAGTAGTGACTTTCTTTCCCATTTTTAGGGATATTTCCTAAGCTTTTCTTTTATCCACTTGCTCTAAAATTATTATTTTTGAAGAAATATCCACAAAATTTTCTCCTTCTGAAGGAAAGTTGTGAAATCTTACAGTAGGATCTCGTCGGGCCATATACTATTATATCCAGAAACACCACAGAAAGCTTTACTTTTAGTAGCTCTTGTTTCAAAACGCATTCCACTTTCAATATTCATTTTGAAAAATATTGGAATTACACGAAATAATAAAAAAAATCTGATTATTTTTAAATATATGTCTTATACGGGTATCTCTAACATGTTTACTAGTACAAAGTGACCCGTCTACAAAACTTCGAAATTTCATCACCAGGTGGCGTATTCAACCTGAGCGGTTCCCAATATAGAAAAATGTGGACTTGTCTTATGCGGTATAAATTAAGCTTTGCCGTGGTATAAACTGTATTTTTGCGATGTTTTTTTAACGTTAAATTACACAAATTTATAGCTGATTAGGAGTGTCCATCGTAAAGTAAACGGATAGTAGTTGCATAAGGTTGTAAGCCACAAATCTAAACATTTTCAGGAAAGGCCAAAGACAAATTGGAGGGTCAAGTGTTCAGAAGATCGTTACTCACTTGTTTTATAAGAATACATATTTCAAGAAATCTTCTAGATACAAATTTGCATGAAAAAGCTTAATAGCTATAAAAAAATGTATAATCCCATACTTATTCTGTTACGTGTGGTTTACACGGAAGAAACAGAAACAATACTTAATACTAACCATCGATAATTTCTATTTATGCAGCAGTTTCTATATTTCATGGACCACAATATTTATTATCGGCGAAAATAAAAAAAATGTAACTCAGGCTCTGTTTACACTGTCACTTGCTGCGGTTATGTGGCTAACGTCGTAAATTTTGTTTATCAAATTGCGTCACGACTTTGTTTAGCTTACGACCTCTTGATTTTCAAAGGAAAATTAGCTCGTTGGGACCGTGGAACTGACTCTTCAAGTACTTCAGGCCTTACTAAAGTAATGCGTAATTTTTTGTTCAAAATATTGCCGATAATCGATGTCCGCCATTATAAAGTAAGTAATGCAATAAAATAGTACATTTCGATACCAGAGGCCAAATGGGCGGCTTGTTTACTGCGAGCGTGAAGGCCCAGCATGAACTTGAAAGCGAATCTGAGCCGAAGGGCAAGTGCTGTGCCTTCACACGAGCAGGGAGCACCCGACCATGAGGCCTCGTGTATCGAGTAATATTTTTCTTTACGAATTACAATGCAACACCTGAGATTCTACCGTTTATAGACATCGAACATACTTCAACGACTAACCCAACTTCACCCAGAACGATGTTCACATAGTGAGCAGATGTTACCGATGAAAGCATTTTGCTAAACGATTTTAGGGATTTTGCTTATCGTCTTCGCGCTCGATGCGAAATCGACCATTTTCGTTATCTGTAAGTGGTGGCCAGTCGAGGTATGTTAATCTGGCACAACACTATTGAGGCATATATATATATATATATATATATATATATATAATATATTTTTTTGGTAAATTTGTTTAAACAAAAATTGTTTTAACATTTTTTTAAATTTTAATTATTATATTCCCAGAGCCCTAAATGAGCCCTAAATTATTGTATGAGGGCATTTTCAGTACGTTTTGCAGCAACGTTCGGCCAGCTTAACGTTAAGCTAGCGCGAACACTATTTTTTATCAAAAATAATACAGCCTTAAATTTGGGAATAGGGGCCCAAATTTGCCCTAAATGAGCCCTAAATTATGAAATAGGTTACATCTCTATACCTCAATAGTGTTGTGCCAGCTTAACATTCCTGGCCAATCGAGGGTTTAGCTTGTATGTTTAAAGAAAGTCATTTTTAAAATGGTGTGGCTTAGGACCTTATGGACGATATATTATAACTTATTGCTAATATAAAAAATGCTCATATGAGAAAGAAAAATCGGAAAATCTTTAACAATGCGTATTAAAAGTTTTTTGAACATGGGACCTCTAAATTTGATCTCAAAATAGTTTCGCTTCCCCACTTGAAAGAATGGACTTATTTTTACGTGCAAAAGGACGTACCAAATTGGGATACAGAATGACGTATTTTGGTATCTCCTTTTGTACGTCGTTTCTGACGTCTCTTTCTACTTTAAACGAAGTACTCAAAGTTTTTTTTCTAGTTTAACGTTTAATAGACTGGTATGAAGGTCAGGAAAACTTGTATCCAAATTTAAAGAAAATGTACGGTGCTCACATCGTACATTTATATAATATAGGTTCCCATTTGAAATTTTAAAGTTGCCCCTCTTCGGCATCCAGGTGGTGTGGTGCGGGGTACATTTTTGCGGAGTCGCTTTTCCCTCTCAAAAATAAAAAGTTTTCATCACGGACATTTTTTTCGTTGGATGCGTAATTCTTGGGATATTTCGGTGTATTAAGATAAAAAAAACATATCTGCATAATTAAAAAAAGAACAGGTTGAACAACAACTGCAGAGTCTCACTTGGAGCAACTGCCGTCTATGATAATGACACTGGCCCCAGTAGAACCGCGGAAAATCATACCTATGAGCACGTCTTACGACCGTGCGATGTTTGGCCACTAACCACGACGAAATCACAACGAAAGACCGGCGAAACCGTGGTGTGTCTTGAGGACGTAGAACGGCCTAAGGATGACAGCCTTCTGCATCCATCTCGCAAATGCCTCGGCATGTTTTTGGCACGCGGGTATAGCTTTAAAATTGCAAACCAGTGATGGTTTCGCACCGCCGAGAGATTTTCATCCAGAAATATATTTTTTTAGATTATTGTTATTTTAAATTAAAACAATAGTTTTAGAAACCGCAAACCTTAAAAATACTTTTTTGTATGAAAATATTTGATTATTGTATTTTTAATAAATAAATAATATTTATATGAAAATTGTAATTGATTAAATTCAGCAATTTTCTGTCGGGAATTTTCGCATTCGTCAATATTATAAACTGTTCGGGAATTTCATTATTCGGAATTTTTCTGATTCGGAAATTTCATTATTCGGGATTTCTATTATTTGGAAATTTTATTATTCGAGAATTTTATTTTTCAGGATTTTTCCGTTGACCCATATAATAAACTGGGGACGACTGGAAAATCCCGAAAAATAAAATTTCCGGCACTTCAAAATATTCCCGAATAATAAAATTCCAGAAATACGAAAATCCCGGATTGAAAAATTCTGAAATAATAAAATTCTCGAACAGTTTATAATATTACCGAATTTTAAAATTGCCGAATTATAAAATATCCAAACTAGAAAATTCACGAATTTAAACAATTAAAAAATTATTTTTTAATAAATATTATTTATCAAAAGGCTGTGTCTAGTTGTCCCGAAGAATTAAGGAAGTTGGAAAAGGGAATGGACTAGTTTCAGCCAAGCTTATGAAAAATATTGGCCTAGTCATCCCGAATTTCGGGACGAGACATTTCGTTATTTAAAATATAAAAATCAAATATTTTTATGAAAGAAATTTTTTTTTAGCAATGATTTATCTCGAAATTTCTTCTTGTTTTTTTTTTGTTTCAAATTAAATATTCGATTTTCGAGAACCTTTTTTGTAATTTAAAAAAATACTATGCACAAAAAACGTGTCTCAAGCATCACATCTGCAAAGATTCTATATTCTTAAATGTACTTAAAATTTCGGTTCAGTCTAGTAATAAAAATTAAACTTTAAATTACAAAAAATTAATTTGGAACATCATATCTATCATTTTTAGAAATATAAATGTATTAGAAATTATAATAATATTTAACAAATGTAAAGATAATTATCTTTTTGAGAAGATCACTCTTAAAATTCTGTTTATTTATTACCATCATATCAGTGCTTTTACTATTATTCATTTTTCATTATTTTTTCCAAATATGTATTTATCGGTGTGCCTAGATATTGCGCTATTTATTATTATATTCGGAAGTACGTTGTTTATGTAGCGATACATGTGAAACTTTTCTAACGTTAAAAAGTCTTTGTACTACAAGGAGGCGATTGAAATGGCAACATATGCACGATGATGGAATTCCTTTTATTTTGGCAGATAAAGGTGGGCAAAATGTGAGGAGAGTATATCATCGACTCTTCTTACTTGAGTACCCAGAGGTGGCCATAAGAAGAAGTGAACAGAATCTATCAGACCAAAAAATGCTCAATAATTAATAACAAATTGCTTTCGGTTGTTGAAACAACCACCATTAAAATGGAAGTAGAACAGCATCGACTCTTCTTACTTAAGTACTCAGAGATGGCAATAAGAAAAAGTGAACAGAATCTAACAGGCCAAAAAACGCTAAATAATTAACAACAAATTGCTCTCGTTTGTTGAAGCAACTGCCATTAAAATGGAAGTAGAACAACAATCTCATATTGATGAACTCCCTCTGCAAATCGAATATTGAACAGCTGATTGAAGCTGAAGGCATAAGTGCTAGGGATAATGAACATCAAGTATCAGATCCACTAAAACTACATCCGGACATTAATAACGTTGATGTAAACAGCGAAATCACTAAAAAACGACAGCACCTTAAAACTGGTGTATTATGCAGCTATGGCAGCCGTTAGAACGATGGGCTGCAGAAATAGGCCTACAATTACAGCCATTGGCCCAGGAAGGGAACGAGATCCACCATGGAAAATCAGGTTGGGTATGGATGTCAGAAAAGTAAGGTGCAAATTGGGTCGATTGACTCAATATAAGAAAGGAAGTAGAACCAGAAAGCTGATACAACATATTACTAAAATCATCCCTCCTCGGTACATAGAGACATTCACACCAGCAATATTGATTGAGATTATAGACTCCCAAGGGCAAAGACTTGATGTTCTTACTGCTAGACTATGTCGGTACAAAAGCAGTAGTGCAAAAAGGCAGCAAAATCGAACCTTTCAGGTAGATGAAAAAAGGTTTTACCGCGAACTGTGTATAGAGAAAAATTACCAACAAGAAACCGAAGTCCCTAAATTGGTAGACATCACTAACTACTGGTCGGGTGTTTGGGGAAAAATGAACAGAAGCAATTTAGACGCTGCATGTTACCAATTCGAGGAGGCAAGAGCAAGCAATAACCCTGAAATGCAGATGACTAACATTGTAGATTCTGATGTTCTAGTCGTTTTTAAGAGTGCAAGTAACTGAAAAGCCCCAGGTCCGAACATAGTGCACAATTTCTGTTAAAAGTACCTGACAAGTGTGCATCCTGCGTTGGCAAGGTATTTTGAAAAGATCATGGAACATCCAGATCTGATGTCAGGCTTTATGCTCAAAGGTACTACGTGTATGTTGCCTAAAAAAACAGACGCTCAAAATCCATCTGAAATTCGACCGATAGCCTGTTTTACAATAATTTAAAAATGTCTCTCAGCTATCATTGAAGATGCGGTATATTCTCACTGCAAAGAGAATGACATCCTTACAGAAGAACAAAAAGGATGTTGTAAAAACTCGTGGGGCAGTAAATTCGCAAAATCTGCCCACGCATCATCGACTTGCTAAACCGTGCGATGATGCTTTAGATACAAGAATCAAGTCTTCTGTTCATGGACAGCCAAGGATAACCTGATCAATACGCATTACGACGGTTATTTTTCAGGAGACTCTTTCAATGTATTATGGTTCTGTTTAGCATTGAACCCATTGAGCATAACACTAAATAGCATGTTTCAAGGGTTCAAAATACATGATAATGAATATGGTCATCAACTGACCCATCTTCTCTGCATGGATGACGTGAAATTATACGCTACTTCAGACCACAAGCTGCCGCAGGTGATCAATATCACAAAGCAGCTTTCCAATGATATTCACACGGAGAAATGCAGAACAGTGCATGTAACCAGAGAAGAATTAGGAAGAATTCGGCAAGCAAAATCAGGACAAGCAACACCTTTGCCATCCCTGTCCTCACGTATTCCTTTAGGCTCATAAATGTTCGAACTCCGTCCTTGAAAGGTTAAACGGAACCATCCGCGTAGAAATGACGAAGCACTAAATACACAACAGTAATTCGGCGCTTAAGAGTGTAGTTCTACCACGACATAGAGGGGATAGGGGCGTTGTAAATGTCAAAAAAGTGTGTAAGTCACAAGTTATACAGTTGCGAGACTATAATAACAGCAAGAGAGATGTTGCGCTTTACAACACCATCTGTAAAGCGTATTTCGATTACACAAACTTAAATTTGTCCTCAGAGGAGATCTTGAATATCAGACCATAAACCATAGAGAAATAATAAAAGAATAGTAAGGCATGCAATACTTGGCCGAAAATGGCGTCCTGTTTGCAGAAACGGAAGAATTCGTCATTGCAATTCAGGACAGGGTTGTTAGAACCAAAAATTATCGCAGACACGTTTTACATCGGGCACATTATTGATGGTTGTCGCGTAATGGCTCAGAGAGAATATACGCACAGACATAATGATAGGATTCTTAACAAAATGGATGCCTGACTATAGATGTAGGGTTTGTATACAAAGTATCGGAAAAAGTTTCGGACAAATAGATTTATTTCAGATATTGCTACAAAACCTTGAAATTTTCCAAAGTACATCCCTTTAGCGTCGACACACTTTTGCCATCGGCTTTTGCACGAGTTGAAGACTCTCTGGTGTGCAGATTCCGGAAGGTCCTCAAGGGTGCGCGCGCAAGCTTCTTTGACGGCACTTGGGGTCACATAGTAGTGTCCTTTGAGGGAGGATTTCACTTCTGAGAATAAAAAAAAGTGTGCTAGGGCCAAGTCGGGACAGTAAGGGGGTTGGGCAATCGTCGCGACGCTGTTTTACGCACACAACCACACCTGCTAAAAGGTGACCGACTACCTGACGCAGAACTGCGCCGCAACGATTTCCCCCAACCCCCTTATAGTCCTGACTTGGCCCCAGCAGACTTTTTTCTATTCCCAAAAGTGAAATCATCCCTCAAAAAACACCACCATGGAACCCTAAGTGCTGTCAAAGAAGCTTGCACGCGTACTCTTAAGGATTTTGAAGAATTTTAAGGTTTTGTAGCAATATCTAAAATAAATATATTTGTTCGAAAATTTTTCGGATACTTTTTATACAAACCCTGTACATTCCATTGCCCGTTTTAGAAAACGAAAATTACATCTTATATTGGGATGTTTCTATCCAGACGGATTATTATATCCGAGCCAATCGACCCGATATATTCATGCGAGAGAAAAAAGGTGGAAGAGTCTACATCACCGACATTGCTTGTCCACTCAACCGGAATTTGCAGGCAACCTATACAACCAAGATCCATAAGTATAGCAAGCTAAGGCATGAAGTAAAGACAATATGGAGGAATGTGAAACATTCACCTATTCATCCTATTGTGATCTCGGCTAAAGGCAATGTGCACGTAAGATGTACTGATTACTGAACACGTCGAACGTTTAGGAGTCAGTAGCATACTGGCAACAGTTTAGAAAGCGGGTTTATTACACACCTGTCACATTTTAAGAAACTTCCTAGAACATCAGGAAGGAGGTGTCTGAAAACTTGCGGAGTGGCAAATGGTAGCTCTGGCCAGCATCTCATATTTGAAGTCGGAGTTACTCATTCCGCTGTGGCTGGTTTTACGACGCCCTGTACTCCTACTGAAGAAAGGCGACTTGTCCAACCCAGAGAACTTGGGGCCAGTAACTTTTCTGAATACGCTGTACAAGATCTTTACGGTTATTCTAAATGACAGGATTGTTAGAAGAATTGAGCCTGTTTGGAGAGAGATTTACGAACAACGTGGCGCGAAAAAAGGTTTAGCAGGCTGCCAAGAGTACCTTCTAGTTGACTTGTTCGTCTAGAAAGACACAGCAGTCCACCGGCGTTGCCTGTCGATGGCTTGGATTGACTACCGGAAAGCTTGAACGTCCATCCACACATAGTGAGATGCATAGAGAGATTGATGCCACTTTGAAAAACGAGATTCACTATCTCATCGGGAAATTATCGTGTGACAACAAACAGCGTCACCTTCAGAGGGCCGTATTTTAGGGCGACAGCACGAGCCCTCTGCTCGTTTGCATCAGACTTTTACCACTATTTCTCGCAATACGCAATTCACCTGGGTACCTGTATGGTGAGAAAAATCATCGCGAGTATAAGGTCACTCATGTATTTCATATGGATGACTTCTAGTTCAGGCCAACTTCAGAGTGCTTTAAATATCGTCGAGGGGCACACAAGAGAGATTGGTATGGACTTCGAATTGGACAAGTGTTCCAAGGTTCATCTGAGGCGAGGACGAATTACTTACGTACCCGGGGACCCTGAGCTTGTGGATATGAGTTTTATTAGACATATCGATACTGGAGAGACCTATACCTACCTGCATAGAACATACCTGCATTCAAGACATAACATTAGTGAAGGAGTCTCTCCGAAGCAGATACAAGCATCTTTTTCGGCACATTTGGTCTTCCAATCTGTCAGCGTTGAACAAGGTATCTGTGACTAACATTCTTGCCGTGCCGGTTCTACTGTACTCGTTTGAGGTAGTTCCATGGTCGAAGCACGGTCTTAGATCCCTCGACATCGAGTCACGAAAGGTTATGCACATGCACAAAGCTTGCACCTTAAGTCGTTTGTTCCGCGATTATAAATCCCACGCCACCAAGGCGGGTTGTCCTCATAACTGAATTATCCTGGGTACAGCTTACATCATTGAAAATGGTAAGATATCCTCTCATAAGAATGGTCAGAAAACACGAGATAATTGGCAACAGAGCGTTCCTTTACAGAACCGTAGAGAAGGGGGCCGAGACCCTTGACCTGAATTTCAACATCAGAAGTGAGGAAAGTATATTACTCCATCCAGATGGCTCACTTCTAAGAGCCTAATAAAAGAAAGCAGATGTTGAAAGATTCCATCATCAAGAAAATGCACGGAAACATTTCCAGAAATGCAGAAAATTAGCCCTCGTCAAAGGAGCTAACTTTTGCTTTCCTCAGATCATCAGCAGTGGGACCCCGGGGCCGTATCGAAAGTCTAACGGACCTCTCTTTCTAACGTGTTACGGTGGAAAGAGAGGTTCGTTCGATTTTCGGCTTCGAAACGGCCCAGGAGTCCAACTGCTGGAATTAATTCAGGTATAGAGGGTTTCATTTGCGCCTGCCAGGTCGGTGTCATTTCCACCTTAGTATACCGTAAACGCATTTTGCGTCAAGAAGTTCCCAGTGATAGGGGCAGAGCGTGTCATGCACAGGCTTAGTTCCTATAACACATACTATCCAGGTGTCCCACTCACGCGGGAACGATGTATCTCTAGAGTCATAATGCGGCCCCAAGAATGTTTTACTACCATCTTTGTCGCTCCATTACTCACTCGAGGCCTGACATCATTATCCAGGTCTTCGAGAAACGAACTATATTCGTTATCAAATTCTCAGCTCCGGCTGACTGCATCACTACTAAGGAGAAGGAAGAGGAAGAGATGTATCAAGACCTTAACATGGAGCTGCAGCGACTATACCCAACATAATCGGTTAAAATAATTGTCCTTGTGATCGGTGCTCTCGGAGGTGCGAAACGATCACTGGTTCGTATGCAGAAGACTGTCATCGTTGGGCCGCTCCGTGTCCTCAAGACACACGAGGTTTTTGCCGGCATTTCATTGTGATTTCGTCCCTGTCCCTGGGGGGGGGGGGGCATCTCATGGTCGTGAGACGTGGCCATAGGTGTAATTTACCTTACTTTTACTGAGAGCTAGTGCCAATTTCATGGATGGCAGTTGCTCCCACTGGGAGCTTGCTGTGGTCTGTTTAAAATGTTTTTTAAAATTATATATAGGTATATACAATTTTGTGAATGTATACTGATCTGGTGTTTTCTTGAGCGACAAGCAACTACGCTATTATACTGTTTGCTTAATGAACAAGCTGTGTTCGTTAGACACATTTTTAATGCATTAAACTAAAAAAATATATATCTTCAAGCAGTTTTCTTAAAGCTAGAAATGACGTCAGAAACGATGTACAAAAGGACGTCATTTTGTATTCTGATTTGGGACGTCCTTTGGCGCGTCTTTTTGTGCGTCGTTTAGTATGTCCTTTAGGACCTCCTTTTGTACGTCCTTTTATACGTTCACTTTTTCAAGTGCGAAATAGGACCTGTGTTCGTTCAGATGAATCTGAGATACGATAGCACTCTGTACTTCTAAATATATCTTTACGTATATTTTATATTGTAGATCGCTAGTAAATCGATTTAAAAAATATTGTTTAAGATTCATATTGCATTATTTAAAACATATACCTATCTGAGACGTTTCAAATCACTGCGTGTTATTTGGGTTCTTTTTCCGTAAACTAATTATTAAAACTCGAGTTTGCAAGGCCGTCAATTACTTTAAGCATCTCCTAACCAGCTATAAAATATAGTAAAAGTATCAACATATTCAAAATTGGAGACTTCGTTCAATATCTACGAAATAATGCATAACATTTTTTACTTTTTGAAGATTCAAACTTTGAAGGGAGAGATGATTATTGCAAAACTTATTTGACTTAGCCCACTATCATCTCCAGCTTTCTCTTTAAATCATAATGCCAATCTCGTCGTTAACTAATTTCCAATATAATGGTGAAAACACCCATGAGGTTACGTGCTCGTTGCTTTGTTGTAGGAATCAGGGACAAAAGGCTGATGTATCTTTAAAATTGTCTGAAGCAGTTTTAGCTCTAAAAGATCCAGGAGAAGAAGAAATTCCCAAGCAACACAAACTTGATGTTTCAACTGTAACTAGGCAAACACTTGGTGTTTTTGCACACATTACTCGTTAGTAATACAAATTTATTTTATTCACCGTTTCGCTTTTACTGTTTTAAATTTATCTAACTTACTAAATTTACACATTACAGTTGAGGGGGCCCCCCCCCAGGCGTGTACGTAATACTTGAACGATCTCTTTCTCAGTTCCAAAAAAATGTTGAAACGTACCTCTTTCAAAGTTATACACGAATAATGCCATGTCAAATCATCTGTAGAATTTCATCTATAGATATAAATTTTTATGAAAGTATTATTGTATTATATTATTTATGAAAGAAATATTTTTTGAACAAAACTTTTTGAATTTTTCAAAATTAAATTTTTATATTGAATTTTTGAAAAAAATCCTTTTTTGATTTTCTTTTCATTTTTTTATAGGTAGGTCACAATGTGCTCTAAAATTCTTGTGAATATAAAAATTATTTTCGATCTTTTTTACCCCACTCCCCATGTAACAGACCGTAACATTTCCTTCGGGCAACCCCCCCCCCCGCCGCACCGCCGGTACGTAACAGTGTTGTATTATGGTTAAAAACCAAAAAAGAGTTTTTTTAAATAAAAAAAGGTTTTTTAAGATGAAGTATTGTCTAGAAATAAATTAAACAATAGTTTGACGTAACATTGAATGCTTTTGAAATATTTTTTTTAGTCATAAAAATATTGAAATTACTGAATATTGAAAATTTGGCTTCAAAATCTTTCACGCTCTTTTTAAAAATTTTAAGAAATGATTTAAAATATTTTGTAATCTTTTTCAATTTTATCTTACAATTCATTTTTAAAAATCATTTCAAATTTTCTCATGAATCTTAAGAACATTTTTTTCATTCTCTTGACACCCTGCCAAATTCAGTTTATCTAAAAATGGTTTAAATCCTGAAAAATAAAAATTGTCTTCAAGTCTTCCATGTTCTTTTAAAATAAAACCTAAACCATTTAAAATTTAAGCAGAAATCATTAAAAAAATAATCTCCTCAAATCTTTCAAAATTATTAAAAAGCTTCTAAATTTTTTTCGAATTTTCTTTCAATGCCCAAGAGAACGGATATTAGAATTTTCATCAAAATTATTAACAATAGATGAAATTCTTCAGATGATTTGACGTAGAATTGCTACACTATAAATAAAGTGACTTGAAAATATTTCCAGAACATGAAAATCTTGATTAAAGCATCTGAAGTAATAGAAAAATGACAATGAATTTACTTTTCGACTTCAAAATTGTCTGGTGTTCTTATAAAGAAATCTGTCCAGTCATTTTAAATGTAACTTCGTTACCTGATATCACATGTAACTTTCTGCAACAGCCACCTCGAAAGTATGGACTTTAAATGATGTACAAAGTGCATCAATTCACCATTCTGTCCGAGAATAATATTGGCACATGCGCACTCTGAAACACATCTATTTTGCGAATAGACACAATGGACGAGCATGCCCACGTTCGAGATTAGTAACTTTGCACATCGGCAAAATAAAAATATTCTTAAAATAAAAAAAATAAAAACACATTTGTCTGAAACTCACTATAAGGTATTGGAAATTTGGTAAAAAAGTGTAAAAATATGCTAAATAACTTTCTCGGACGTTTGTTGCAAAAAAATAGCATGTGATTAACGTGCGCACATGTGATTGGTACTCGTCTGATTGCAGCATTTGCTTCTGAAATTATTTATATTTGAAGGCCTTAAAATAAAATTTTATCCAATTCACATGGCTTTCTATTTTTAAATTGATTAATTTTGTGTTGAACTACAGTATTATTTCAAATTGGATTAATTTTTAATCGTTATTCTTTATTATTATTAATAGCATCAACGGTGGAAAAATTGAAGAGATTGCAAAATTTTAATTTGCATTTCAATGGGTCTCACTGTGATTGACCAAATTAAATTGGCTGTGTGTTCGGTAGCGTGAGCTAGGTTGGTATCCGGTAGATTGTTCTGATTGATTACACATTTGAATTTCAGAGTTTAATCATACGCTTTCTTAAAACTCAGATCAACTTTACTTGAATTCATATAAATTTTAGCTTAAATTAAATTCATCTCTGAATTTAAATACATTTCACAATTTAAGATGTAACATTTTTATATTTCCATTCCTATTAGAACTGTCTTGTAATTTTTTTCTCGTTTTCCTTAATTTTTATAGTGCCAAAGTTTCATTTTTTGAACATTTTAGTAACATAGAAAATTGTGATGATAAACTTGTTAAATGCTAGAATTCTCTTTATTGAATGTAACTTTTTTCAAAACTACTTTAATATTTCTTTTCCCTGAATAATCAAAAATTATAATCAAAGACGATTTAAAGACACATTTGTTTCCCGAAGAATCTTCAATGTATTATTTTGAAAACAAATCCAAAATTTACTTTTTATCTTCAAATGTCATTCAAAGTGATTTAAAAGAATAATTATTTTTCGAATAATCTTCAGGAATTGATTGTGGCTTCAAACCTTCCTATAATGAGTTTCAAAGGCTATTCGAAAATCAATTTTGTAGTAAGTATTGATTTTCGTTAATAGTTGAATATTTAATTGTTTATTGTACATATAAAAGGGCTTAGTTGGTGTTCGCGATTTTTTATTCGTTGTAGATAACAATTATAATTTTAGATTTAATCTCGCTGCTTATTTTATTTCTAAAAAGATTCTCTACAAGAAATAAAATTCGTAGAAGTGTTATTGAAACAAATCGTAATAATAGAAGAATGATAAAGTAAATGTACAAGGAAAGACCAAGTCGGAAACACCAAATGACTCATTTTCAATAAGCAATTACATATTCAAGTGTGTAAAAAAAGTTGCACTTATATATCCCTCACAGCAATAGGATATACCGGGATATCCCATTAGAACCCATTTATCTCCCAGGTTGTCCCTGGGACGTTTCTGGGATATTCAAATGTCCCAAGTAGGATATATAAAAAAATTGTATGTCTCACCTGGGACATTTGAAGATCCCATAAACGTCCCAGGGATATCCCAATTTCCGCTTCGCGGGATATCCGACGGGTTATCCCTGGGACAACCTGGGAGATAAATGGAATATCCCGGTATATCCTATTGCTGTGAGGGATTCTCCTTCCAAATTATATACTTCACCTTGAGGTTATGCCTCGTGCATGTCTCAAGAAAATAAGAAATGTACTAAATCGGATGCCGTACGCGGTTCTGCTGTCCGGCAGATCCCGCTTATTTCCGTTTAACCAATCAGAACAATCTACGGATACCAATCTAGCTCACGGCACCGGACGTATATATCCAGCGAATAAAATTTGTTTTTCGGTTTTGAAAGGCTTTAATTTTAAATTGTTTATTCCTGGATGCTTCCAATTTGTTATTGTGCAATTCTAAGTACTTCAAATTCATGATTATATTATTTTCAGCGTTTTCAATTAGACACTGTCTAATTTAAATCGTTATTTTTGCAAGTGTACAATTTTATTTGCTTCTTACTTGGATATTATCTAATTGTGAAGACCGTCAAATATTGAAAGGAAACCTATCTCAGAAGGCTCACAATTTGATTGAAACTCACAGTTTGATTCGAAACTTGTCGAATTTGAAAGTTTAATTTTCAAATTTATAATTGTTCCACATTTGGTTCATCAGCGTGGAAATTCTATTTTGATGTCGCTGCTAGAGGATAAAATATAATTTTTTCTGATGAAACTGGGGGTTTCTTTGATCTCATTCAACAATTTTTCCATCTTATTACAACTGCAAGTATAGAACGTTTCGGGCGAACTAGTACACATAAATATATGATAAACATTATTCATATCTTTATGTTTATTCATTTTCATGCGTTTATCTGTAATTATTTTTTTAGCTGTAAGTGGTGCTGATGAAGTCGTTCCAGAAACTGAAAAGTTATTTCTGGAAGGAAGGATTGTGCAGAAGCTAGAGTGCCGTCCATATGGTAAAATAACTTTTTCTTGTATACATGATAAGATCAATACTAAAAATAATTTGATTCTATATTATTATTATACCATTAATCCATTTCCCTTTCGACTTAGGCGTGACATACTCGGTGAGGAAAGGAGCAATGTGAGGTAGGGGGTATAGATTTTTTAGATTGATCTAGAATTCTCGATCAATCTCTAGTTTTCACCCCAAGTGAAGAGCCTCACAAAATTGTTATGTGTAGTTCCCCACTTACTACTCTAACTTCCTTCGCGCCCATGCATTTTTTCATGTAAACTCTCGGGTTTCTATGGCTTCTTATGTCTCTTCGGATTAGTGTCTCATTCACAGATTCTGACTATTTTTTCGGCGTTCTACCTATGGGCATTCTGCCATTTATTGTACCTGCATACACTTGTTTAGTCAGTCGTTCATCTTTCATTCTTTCAACACGTCCGAACCATCTTAACTGATTTCTTTTCCATATGTCAACTAGTGTCTCTCCTGTACCACATTCTTTGAGGATTATCTCGTTTCGGACATTGTCCATCAGTTTTTCCTGCATATTGTGGGCAGAGGTTTCATGCCAATCGCGTTAATTTTACTCTTGTCCTTTTCTTGACAGGTCCATGTCTCGCTACCGTATAGTACAGTCGGTACAAATATATAAATATGTATGGCCATTTTAGTTTTTTTTATAAGTTTTTATTTCTGAGATTGGACTCTGCTCTACCGATAACCTTCTTACCCTAATTTATGCGTCAATCTAACTCCCCATCTATTTTTCCGTCGCTAGTGAATAGGCTACCCAGGTATACGTACTTGTCAACTTGTTCTAATCTCTCATCATTTAGGACAATGTTGCACATTGTTTTCTCATTTTTTTCTCTAAACACCATGATTTTCGTTTCAGTTGAAACTTAAATTATTTCGTTGAAAATTCGTATTTTTCAGTATAAAATAATTCTCATTCTTTAAAAATGAATATTTTGTATTGAAACTTTCACTGTTTTGTCAAAACTTAATCTAATTTCTTTAAAAAAAATGAACAAGTTTTAAAAAATTATCCGTTTTGTTTGACAAGTCATCAACTGTTTCGTTGCTCATAAATTCATCTCTGTTGCTTAAAATGTACTGCTTTCTTGCAAATTTTACAATTTGGTTAAAAAGATATTTCTTATGAGGATTCTTCACTTTACTTGCAAATTCATTTGGTTGATTGAAAATATATCTATTTTGTTAAAAAATCATTGTTTTTCTTTGAAAATTTATTTATTATTTTAACTTAAAAATTGACTCCCACTTCAAAATTTATAATTGTAGTTGAAAAATCATTTCAGTATAAATAATCTTCCTTCTTATACATAGAGCTTGTATATTGTCATGTAATGTACAATGTACTATTTTCTGAGAGTGTTGCCGAAAATTGTACAGTTACACTGATTCGGCGTGAATATTGCATGCAGGAATTCGGGGGCGAAGTGATTATAAGATATTATATTGTTTACAGTTTAATATTAATTAAAGTCTGCATTTCATGATATTATCATTTGTATGTTTTGTATCTTTTACTAGTTCTTTTAGTCTTTCATCTACAATAACGAAGTCAATTATACCGCGGCTATTTCCTTTACACCAGGTGTACGTGTGGATCATTTTGTGTCGAAACCAAGTATTTGTAATAAATAGGCCCTTTTCTAAGCATACGTTAACTAATTTCTCCCCGTTATCGTTTTTTCTTGTTGGATCCCCAAACTTACCTAGCACCCTTTCTGTATCTGTATCCTGACGTTGGACGCTGACCCATCCGTTCATATCTCCTAGCAGAATTATTCTTTCACCATGATCACAAGTACTTATTGTATCATTTAAAGTGTCCCAGAAGGCGTATTTGATTTCTCTCGGATCTCTGTCAACTGGGGCGTAGTATGCTATGATAAATAATCTTCTGATTCCTACCTTCGTTCTAGCCCATAGCAATCTGGGAGATACAAAATCATGATCTTTGAGATGCTGTCTTGCTTTTTCACTCATAATTAAACCGAGCCCTTGACTACCATGTGATTCACTATCTACTCCTGACCATATTTCAAAACCGCCTTTTCACACCCCGTTTTCTATGATTCTACTTTCGCAACCCTTTTTCTTCGTTCAGGTACACATAAAATATCTAGTTTCCTTACGTGCATAGTTTCTCGTAGTTCTCTTACCTTAAGATCATTCATCCCTCTAGCGCTCCAAACACCCAGTCTCCAATCATCGCCTGAAGCTCGACCCTTACGTTTACCTTGTGTATGCATTTAGTCAATGAAAGTTTCATTCCAGTCCGAGGCTATTTTATTGTTCGTATTATTCATTGTTTAGATTATACACCCAGCTACCACCTTTATGCGCGAAATTTGTTTTGCGAGTCGAAATCATGTCCAATTTAAGTACTGATTCGTCCTATGGCGAAGAGTCTAGTTGTAACGTCAGTCCCGCCAAAACTTCTGTTACTGGGGAGGGGGGGGGGGGGGGGGGGGTGAGGACAGAATGAACACCGAGAGTCTCAATTGGTTGGTGTTTTAGGCTAGAAGGTCACCAGCCTTCAGCAGCCTCAAAATGTAAAAAAAATTTCAAAATATTCTGTATTCTTTTCAAATTACTAAAATTAATTGTAAATTTCTACCCCCGAATAATTCTGCCGCCGGATAATCAAAATAGTTGTCTTCGAAAATTCCTGCCATTTGATACCCAGGCGGAAATATTATATATAGTTTATATATAGTGTGAAGTATTATATATAATATTCCTTTGTTTTATATAAAAAGTGTATAAAACAAACGAATATTATATATAATACTTCACACTATATAAACTATATATAATATTTCCGCCTGGGTAACATGCACTTTTGACTTCTAAACCGTAAGCCCATGACATAAATGGTGTAATAATAAGGATTAGGACAATTACACCTGACAGGTTCGACTTACGATGACGAACGTAAAAATGCGTGCCTTAAAGGTCTGAGTGGAAGAGGTGAGCGGTGGCGACCTGGCAAAGGTGCCAATTTTTATGGTTCATTGCTGTGACTCGGATAAGCTTGAAAATTTTTGTACATGTAGAAGATGACATATAAATAGCACCTGCGAATTTTAAGGCACTTTAGCTCGAAAATTGTCAAAAGAGGAAAAATACTCCCCTGCAGGTGTACTTCAACATTACTGAGAAATATTTTATTCAAATTTTTATATTTACCAAGTTATGCGCATTTTTCATTCTTTTTTCCAGTTTTCCTTTCACCTGTTGTATCTTTAGCAATTCAAAAGAAGGTGTTCTCAGAATTATTGCATAAAGCAACGGCCATACCACGCTGGAAACACCAGTTCCCGTTAGATCACTGAAGTTAAGCAGTGTTGGGCGCGGTTAGTACTTGGATGGGTGACCGTTCGAGAATAATACTACTGCGTTGCTGTTGGCGGTCGTGGGTGTGGTGAGCCCACACTTGTAGTTATTTACTACAAGAAACTATCCACCTAGATTTCCTTTCACCTGTTGTATCTTTAGCAATTTAAAAGAAGGTTCTCTCAAAATTAGTACATCAATAGTAAGTCTTGTGTAACAAATTATCCT
>CAKNXH010063612.1:65414-95757 GCA_932178445.1 Andricus quercusramuli | reverse complement strand
ACCCTCTATCCGCAACCCAAGGACGCGTTCGGTGGCTTTGTCATAAGTCCTTCGGTTCTATTCCAAGGGAATCGAAATATATATATATATATATATATAGTATATGTATAAGAAAACTGAGCCAATAAGCAAGAATGACACTAGGTTGCCACACTGTCCCTGTCTTTTTTTTTGTCTCTTAGAGTTGACGGTTATTTTAACTTTGAAATCTGTTAAAATACTCGAAGAAAATTTTTAAATATCTCTTCTGAATTTTTTGTTTAATCTATTGAAAATCCTTTTAAAAGTCTCCAAAACAGTAAAATTCTTCAAAATTCTTCGAAATACTGCCATATTATGAAAATAAATTGAAAATTTCTTTAAATCATTATAAATAATCTAAAATCTTGAAAAATTCCTTCAAATTCTTGGAAATGCTTTTGAGTACAGTCGAAGCTATCAATAAGACCGCTACGAATAAGGCCGCTTCCCCTAATCCATGCTCGAGCTCGCCGAGACACTTCCACCACTCTCACGCTGACCTCGAAATTCGATTCAGCCGCTACAAATTTTTATGGGTTTTATGAGAGTTATATCGAATTTTAATTGAGCTGCCGGACCGAATAAGTGCACATAAAATTATTTCGCCGGAAGTAGGAAGGCCCCTGAAGGCTTTCTGGAACATTTTCGACCTTTTATTTTTAAAGCCTATATCTAGATGTCAAATTTCATTGCGCATCTTCTGTTCAGCAGGCAAAAAGTTGTAGCGTTTTTAGTTTTCTAATTGAAGTAAAAAAACTGGCTTTTTTAGAAAAATCGATTTTAATTCGGTTTTCACTTCAACTCGTGCTCAGTCAGTCATTTCTTGGAATTTTCCAATAAAATTTGCAGGCAATGTAGTTCGAAATGTCCTTAAAGTGATACAACAAAAGAAATAAAAAAATGTATTAAAAGAAAATTGTTAATAATTTTTTTCTGATGCTTGGCGCACATTGGACTTCTCTAACTTCCAGCGTTTCGTTTATCGAGCGAATTTTCAGTAACAACAAACTTTAAGCGAGAAAGTTATAAAAAACAGTACAAAGAAGTTTTCTGGAAAATTTTAGCCAAATCGAACTGATATTTAAGAGATTGTTAATGTCTCAAGTCGCTAACGGCTATGCGGCTCGCGCGCGGACTGTAGCGAGAGTCTCAGATCCGATTCTTAATACAGCTCACCGGCGCCAAAAATAAAAACTAATCAAGAAATCAGGTAATATCAAGGTATTATGAATGAATGAATACATTTGCATATTGTAAAATAATTTATTTATTTTATATTGGTTCTATTTTTGAGACGAACTGTGCAAAAGTTCAAACATAAACATCTAATAGTTGGGATTCACTGGATTTCTAATTCCGCAAATTTTTCAATGCTTCAAATTCGTGAAATTGAAAAAAGTGAGAGATCGAGAATTTGATATTACCTGATTTCTTGATTAGTTTTTATTTTCGGCGCCGGTGAACTGTATTAAGAATCGGATCTGAGACTCGCTACAGTCCGCGCGCGAGTCCCATAGCCGTTAGCGACTTGAGACATTAATAATTTCTTAAACATCAGTTCTATTGTGCTAAAATTTTCCAGAAAACTTCTTTGTACTGTTGTTAACAACTTTCTCGCTTGAAGTTTTTTGTTGCTGAAAATTCACTCACGCTGGAAGTTAGAGAAGTCCAATGTGCGCCAAGCATAAGAAAAAAATTATTAAGGATTTTGTTTCAATAAATGTTCAAGTTCCTTTTTTGTCCCCCTTAAAGGACATTTTGATCTACATTCCCTGAAAATTTTATTGAAAAATTCCAAAAAATGACTGACTGAACACCAGTTAAAGTGAAAACTGAATTAAATTTGATTTTTACAAAAAAATCAGTTTTTTTACTTCAATTAGAAAACTAAAAAAGCTACAACTTTTTGCCTGCAGAACAACAGATGAGCAATTAAATTGTACATCTAGACATAGTCTTTAAAAGTAAAAGGTCGAAAATGTTCCAGAAAGCCTTCCGGGGCCTTCCTACTTCCGGCGAAATAATTTTATGTGCACTTATTCGAGCCGGAAGCTCAATTTTGTTGTTGTTGTTGTTGTTATACCATTAAGCCATTTCCCTTTCGGGGTAGGCGTGACACTACCCGATTCGGTTAGTTTTTCTAGGTAGATTATTTATTACTAGTACTACTAGTGTGAGCTCACCACACACCAGCTCAATTGATATTCGATATATTTGGATAATATAAAAAAAAACTCCTAAAAAACTTAAAAATTGCCTTTTCTACGGCGGCACTATTGGTAGCGGCTGACTCGAATTTCGAAGTCTGCGTGAGAGTGTGGGAAGCGTCTCGGCGAGCTCGAGCAAGGATGAGAAGAAACGGTCTTATTCGTAGCGGTCTTATTGATAGCTTCGACTGTATTCACAATTCTTTGATATATTGTGAAATCTCTGAATTCTTGTGAACAAAGTCTTTGGAAAATTATTAGATTATTACAAAACTTCCGCGGAAGTCTATCAAATCCCTTAAAAGGCCTCAAGATGTAAAAATTTCTTCCAAATATTCTGTAGTCTTTTCAAATTACTAAAATTAATTGAAAATTTCTTTCAATATTTCAAAAAGAAAATTTTAAACTTATCTGTGTATATATATAGTTAAAAGTTTGTCATAAGGACAACCACAGGATTTCGCCGGGAGCGGGTGCTAGTCTGAAAAATTGCACCCCCTCCCACCGAAATCGCCGTAAAATTTCAGCTGTAACCACGTCTCACGACCGTGAGATAGACGGTTGCAGTCTGCGATGAATTCAATACGATGATCAGGCAAAAGTATCGTGCACTCTGAGGACACACAGCGACCCAAGGACGACCGCCTTCTGCATTTTCCCCGCAAGTGTCTCAGCATTTTTTTGACACACAGGGATGCTTTTCAGGCTATTAGCCAGTGAAACGTTGGCACCTCCAAGAGCGCCGATGATTAAGACGGTTAGCTTAACAGAATATTCCGAGTATAGCCGTCGCAACTCCCTTATAAGATCTTTATACCTCTCTTTCTTTTCTTTCTCCTTGGCTGTAACGTTTTTGTCAGCTGATGCCGACAATTTGATAACGAACATAGTTCGTTTCTCGAAGTATATACGGCACTTCTCATTTTCGACAATTGACTGTATTTCCCTAGGAGCGTTTAGCGGAGTGGTATTTGGGCTAATTTCGTAAGAGTGACAGAGATGGTAATAAAGCACTCTTAGTGCCGCATTGTGCCTTTGGATGTAGGTCGTTCTCGCATGAGTTGGACAACAAGATAGTATGTGTCCTACATGCTCGGGGTGTGCATGACACGCTCTGCAGCTATCATCCGAAATATTTTGGCTCAAAATGTGGCGACGGTATGCTAGAGTGGAAATGACACCGTCTTGACATGCCTAAATGAAACCCTCGGTGCCCGACTTCAATCCGGATGATTTAAGGAAAGCATACGTTAGCTCATACGACATCGACTGATCCTCCACATTGCTGTGGAAGATGCCGTGCATCCTGAGATTTGATGCATTCTGCTCACCCCTGGTATTTAAGTCAAGGCCGAGTATCTCAGTAGCCTCCTCCGCTGCTTTGTACAGAAACGCCCCTTTGCCCACTTCTTCATGTTTCCTGACCATTTTAAAAAGAGGGTCTTATCCATTTGCAACTATATGTGCTGTACCCAGAATAATCCTGTTGTAAAGACATTCAAGATTCAGTATTCTGCGACCCCCTAGGCGGCGTGAGATGTAAAGTCGCGGAACAGAAGACTTAAGGTGCATGCTTATGTTCATGTGCAAAACCTTTCGCGTCCCGATATCAAGGGATCTGAGCTCGTCCTTCGTCCATGGAACCACTCCAAATGAATAGAGTACTACCGGGGCGGCAAGCATGTTCGTTGCAGATACTTTGTTCTTAGCCAACAGTTCGGAAGACCAAATCTGCCGGATGAGACGTTTGTATCTGCTTCGGAGAGTATCATTTATA
Organism: Andricus quercusramuli; assembly: GCA_932178445.1. Classification (NCBI taxonomy): domain Eukaryota; kingdom Metazoa; phylum Arthropoda; class Insecta; order Hymenoptera; family Cynipidae; genus Andricus; species Andricus quercusramuli. The sequence goes on along the minus strand of CAKNXH010063612.1, from coordinate 91,752 downwards.
GATGTCACGTCCTGAATGCGGCTCTGTGGCACGCCCAGGTATGTATAGGCCTCTTCAGCGATAAGGTGTCGTATAGCGATTCTGTCGACGAGCTCAGGGTCTTCGGGGATGCCATTAAGTTTTTCTTTCTTCAAATTAACCTTGGCGCATTTCTCTAACCCGAACTCCATTCCAATCTCTTGAGTGTACCCTTTGACAATTTTTAGGTGTCGCCCTGAAACACACCTCTCTGAAAGGTGACACTGTTAGTGATCACACGATGTTTTCCAGATGAGATAACAAATCTGGTTTTCCAAAGCGGCATTAATCTCTCTATGCACCTCACGATGTGTGGATGAACCTTTAAGCTTTCCAACATACAGATGATAAGTCTATGGGAGGTTGAATCGAAAGTTTTCCGGTAATCAATCCAGGCCATCGAGAGGAATCGCTGATAGGATGCTGCGTCTTTACAAACACATCTATCGATGAGCAGGTTCTCCCGACATCCTGCTACGCCTTTCTTTGAGCCGCGTTGTTCATGCATCTCTCGCCACACAGGTCCAATTGTCCGAACAATCCTATCATTTAGGATAGCTGTGAAGATCTTATACAGAGTGTTCAGACAAGTTATTGGCCTGTAATTCTTAGGGTCGGCTAAGTTCCCCGTCTCCGGCAGGAGCACTGTGCGCCCTTCCACCAACCACTCCGGAATAGGCTCTTCCGACTTTAGATATGAGGTGAAAATTCGGGCCAGATGCTGATGGGTTGAAGGAAACTTCTTCCACCAGAAGGTCTTGATACCATCTGGACCGGGAGCGGAATAGTTCTTCATGCCTCTTAATACGTTTTTCACCTCTTCGGTAGTAATAGGTGGGCATTCCTCTTCAGCTGTTATAAGGGAATTGCACAGCTCCTTGAAGCTATTTATTTTCTTTGAGTCTTCTTGAAGTGGATGTTGGACCTCGTAGATTTCTCTCCAAAATGCTTCGACCTCCTCTTGTTTAGGCGGATGTTCGACAGTAACTGTAGGGTCTTGGAACAGTCGAGATGGGTCAGACAAAAACTGTTGATTTTTTCTGACCCACCTCTCCCTCCGCTCTAGACTTTTCTTAGCGTTAGATAGTACTCGTATTCTGTCAAAAATATGCTGCCTGATGGTCAGTAGCTTTGACTTGTTGATTGTGTGATGACGGATCCGCAGTTCGCGCAAACTTTCGAACCTTGGCAGTGAAAGTCCTGCCAGATGTTATGTAGTCAATCACACACTGAATGCGGGACGCGTACTTTCTTGCCCAGCCAATCTTTGTACTGAGTTGATGTGTTCGTCACTTGGTCTCATGATCAACCGTTGATTTTCTTTTACGGATTGCAACTGCCAAAGTTCTCGCTGCACTGTACACACCACAATTGATAGTCCAGGGGTCGGATTCTTCGGAAAAATCTCCACGAAGCTCAGCATCCAGTTCAGTCAGATCTTTGGGCTTGGGAGAAACCTGAATGTTGATGTTTCTCCGAGTCCTGAAGCATCTTTCTTCGTCTAGTGGATGTCTGTTCGCGGTTGGTCTCAGTGCTAGTGCTGCCACTCTTTCTCTGTTTCCGGCTTGTTCTGGTTGCGGTAGAGTAGGCGCTCCGCTTACATAGCCCCTTTTTCGGAGTTGTTCGGTATGGTTTCGCAGACGTTGACGCGAAAACTGCGAGAGCTCTGGGTGTTTCTCGCACCACAGAACCTGCAGTCGTGCCATGTAACCTTTTCGCTCGGGGGCCATACTGCTATCGTAGCACTCTAGCAGCTCGTCATTGAGTCGATCCGTCCACCCAAAAGTATTGAGATTCCGCTGGTCCATCGCATTGACTGCGTCTTGTTTGGCTCCCCAACTCTAGGGTAGTCGGCATTGTTGTCCGACCCATTGTCGGGAGCCCTGCGCGTTCGATTGTTTTGAATCGCACTTACTACAACTATGTTTGGTGTTGTCATTGTTGTTCCCACGAGCAGCTAGGGAAAGGGTTCGTCCATCCTTGTAGAGCCCCGCGTGCAAGGATAAGGCTGATACTCTGAGAGGTCGCCCGGTATCTCAGGTCACCGTTTGAGGCACCTCACCCAGGTGTCATTCAGCTTTCGGCACGATTGTAACGCCTTCGCTTAGGAGTTATTCCTTCGGGACCATCCCTGGACAATTGCCCGCGACTGCATATTCATTATTGTAGCCATATTAAGCGGAAACCCTTGGTACAGAGACCCTCTATCCGCAACCCGAGGACGCGTTCGATAGCTTCTTCATAGGCCATTCGGTTTCATTGTCAAGGAACCAAAACCGAAACCAAATAAATATATAAATATATATATATATATATATATAATTTTTTCTGATCGGAATATTAGAATTAAAATAATTGATAAATTTTTATTCGAAAAAAAGATCCACTCTTTCGCTCCGCTGAGATTCGAACGCCAGGTTAACTGATTGCCAGTCATGTGCTCTAACCACTAAGCTACTGGAGAGATCGGGAGAAGAGTCCTTTTTCGAATACGCTTTATTTGCAAGGTGTTATGTTAGATACATGTTTTTACTAGGAATCTGTATTATCATCAGAGCTGGTAACTATCAATCATTACAGAAATCCTTACACACACCGTGAAATTGGAATTCTATAATATCGATCAAAGATATCTCCTCTAATACAGAAAGTGTTGTAAACGTCCTTTCAGACCAGATGGAGCTAAATTAAATATTTTTTTAATTAAATTTTTATTCGAAAAAAAGATATACTCCTTTCGCTCCGCTGGGAATGGTGAGGTGATAGGACTTTATTCTGTAAAGGCGCGCTCTTGACTAGTTTTCAAATGCGCACATGGACAATTCGAGGCGGTCAAGTTTCATGTTTCTTTCTTCCTTTTTTTTGTCTCAGAGTTGACCGTTATTTTATCTTTGAAATCTGTTAAAATACTCTGAGGAAAATTCTTAAATCATTGAACATATAATATCAATATTATTGATATTAAATTTGCATTGAAAACCAATAGAGTAGGGGAAACCACCCTACAGTAGATAATGATTTATAGTAGATAATCTTAATTAACTGGAAAACTGACAAAAAATATTCATTACTTTTGCTAGTATAACGTTTCAGCAAGGATACTATATCTTCTGACGAAGTTTCATTGAAATTTTATAATTAATTAATGAGTAAGAGCAAAAAATTTATTTTTAACCTGAAAAAAATTTCACCTCTTTATTCATACTTTTTAACTTAAGGGCATGTGACACAGCCAAATACCTACATTACCGACCTCACTTTTTCAATTTTCCAAATTTTTTGTTGAATCTAAGAACTTTTTTTGTAAATAAAATTTCGGGCTGAAATTTTGGAAAATGTATGAGAAGACACTAAACTACGTTTACGTACTTTATTCGATGGAATTTCGCAAAAAATTATTCTCGAAAAAATTAAAACTGGGTGCATTTTTTGAACCTAAGAACTTTTTTTATAAGTGAAATATCGGCTTCAAACTTTGAGAAATGCAAGAGCCGACAGTGAAGTACGTTTATGTACATCATTTGAGTATAAAAGATGCAAAAAGAAAAATACCAACTAAATGTCAACAACGCTTGCCAGTTCGGTCGGTATTCGCGATGAGCACGAAAATGCGAAGTCTGGCGGCCACTGAACGAGGCCAGTAGCGATTTCAATACTTACATAATTCAACATTGAAACAACATATTTCACTCAAATTTTATGCTGGACACAACTTTCAAAAAATATTATTGTAAGAACACCGGATCATCAATCTTTGACAGCGTGGACCCCATATTTCAGATGTAGACGAGTCAGCTGATAAAGCCTCGATTAGTGGCCGCCAGACTTCGCATTGTCGTGCCCATCGCAAAAATACCGACCGAACTGGCAAGCGGAACCGGAGTTGACACTTAGTTGGAATTTTTCTTTTTGCATCTTTTATACTCGAATAATGTACATAAACGTACTTTACTGTCAGCTCTTGCATTTCTCAAAGTTTGAAGCCGATATTTTACTTATAAAAAAAGTTCTTAGGTTCAAAAAATGCACCCAGTTTTAATTTCTTCGAAAATAATTTTTTGCGAAGTTCTTCCTCGAATAAGGTACATAAACGTAGTTTATTGTCTTCTCATACATTTTCCAAAGTTTCAGCCCGAAATTTTATTTAGAAAAAAAGTTCTTAGATTCAAAAAAAAATTCGGAAAATTGAAAAAGTGAGGTCAGCAATGTAGGTATTTGGCTGTGTCACATACCCTTAAGGCCATGTGACGAGTGGGTCACGTGACCTGATTCCTACCTTACCGACACTTTTTTTATTTCTAAACTTATGTTCACACGAATAGCCACATTGAGTTGAAAATTTGGGATAATAAATAAGAAGCACTAAGAAATGCGGCTCTGGTCCTAAATTTTAATAATTATGAAACACCCAAATTTTTAACTCGATGTGGCTATTCGTGTGAACATAAGTTTACAAATCACATGGCCTTAATGAAACATTTTTATGACATGTTTATAGATTAGAATAGAAACTTAAAGTTGAATGCACAATATTCATTAATACAAAGTGTTCTTCCTTTAATATTTATAAATATTTAAGGACTTTTATAGGATATAACATTTTCCAACAGCAGGTAACCAACAGTAGATAATCGGAAAATTACAAAAAAATGTCTCTGTCAAAATTGGCAGCTCTGCGACTGTCTCGCAGTTTTTTAAAGTTAAAGGTTGTGTTTTTCATTTTGATTCGTAAAGTTATTAAATTCAAATTATTGTAAATAATAAACTAAGAAAATAGTGTAAATTATTAGCTAATAAAAAGCTTATAAATTTTTATTGTGTTTCAAGGAACCTTTCGGAAAAGATATAATTTTTAGGATTAAAAGGTATGTAAAAAAGCTGCACTTTTCTGTCATCGCAAGTCAGGTTAAATTGTAATGATAAATTATAATTATCCAGAATTAAGTATTCTGATTTGCCCAGGAGCAATACCAGCAACGATTATTATCTATAGATGGACAAAAGTGTCAAAATCGTACCCTTGACCAGGTCTAATAAAAATGTTTAATACAGCTAATTAATTAATTTCGTGATATTTTTTCTATACGAATACTCAATTGAATATGTAAGCTTCATTTAACAATGGTCATCTTTCTTTATTTTTGGAAACTAATGCAGTTACATGCTGTTGAATTGTTTCCTATCTACTGTAGGGTGGTTTCCCCTAATTGCATTAATTTTAGAAGAACATTCCTTAAGTAATGGCATTCAGTTTATAGTGCTCTTTTATTTTCGCAAGGTGGGAAAAATATGTAACTACCCTATTACTTTAAATATGCTTGCTACCTTACATCATTGAACAAGCAATATTTTTGTCGAGTATTAATTACACACTTTATTTTAGCTGATAAATGCTACATGAAGCTTAAACGGGAAAGTATAAAAAAAGCTTCCGTTCCTCAGAGACAGGTTCAACAGTTGGACAGAGTCGTTCAAAACTTCAAACCTGTGTCTGATCATAAACACAATGTACGTATTCACTGAAAAAATGTTGAAATATTAATATACGGATAAATAAACACAAAAATGCATACATTCCAGATTGAATATGCTGAGAAGAAAAAAGCAGAAGGAAAGAAGATGCGTGATGACAAGGAAGCCGTTTTAGACATGCTTTTCGCTGCCTTTGAGAAGCATCAGTACTATAACATTAGAGATCTAGTCAAAATTACTCGACAACCAATAGTAAGTTTCTTATCGAAGTAAAGATGTGACAATACATTAAATATTTAAAAACAAAAATATGAGTGTTCTAAAATCCTTCTTATTAATTATTTTTTCCAACAATCTAAAAAAATATCAGTAAGTTTTTGAACAAAATGTATGCCTTGAATTTTTTATCTAAAGGCCTATAAGGCGAGGGTAGATCAATAAGTATCCAATGTGATATCAAGTGGTTTTAGTAACTTGATGTAGTCGAGGTATTTGTACCACATCGAAGCGCATCAACTAAATCAAGTTAATAAGATCACTTGACATCACATTGGATATTTACTGATTCACTCCAGATCTTACAAGCCCTTCGAGAAAAAAAAATAAGTTAGGAAAATTCGCAATTCGTTATGGTATTTATAGATGACTCTTATTACTTAATATTAATAAATTAATATTTTTTAGGTGTACCTGAAAGAGATATTAAACGAAGTGTGCAATTACAATTTGAAAAACCCACACAGGAATATGTGGGAATTGAAACCAGAATACAGGCATTACAAAGATGAAGAGAAACCAGCGGAGAGCAATGAAGTAAAAGACAATGACTCCGACGATTAGTCAATCAAAAGATATTGTTAAGATTATTATTTTCATGACTAGCTAATTAATCTTTCTCTATGTACAAAAAATTTCTACAAACAATTAAGAAGAAAGAAAATAAAAGAGGAAATATTTATTCTTCGAAATAAATTTTTATTTTCTTCTGTCCAGCACATATAGATTCAATATAAAACAATCATTTCGCCATCCTGAGGAATTCTTGGAATGGTATTAATACTAGTCGGTCATTTACGAGTTAAATTTAAACATGGTTTTAGGAAATTCTAAATTTAATACAACCTATATCATAAGAAATAGGCGAACTTCAACTCTACAATAAAGTACAATAAATTATATCGAATGTTTCCATACTGTTATGACGAAAGATACGATACAAACACTTAGTTTACTATTTGATTGGCCCTCAAACATTAAGATAAGCTCGATCTTTCAGAGTTCGATTTGAATAAAAAAAAAAAAAAATGTTCGATTAAATGGAAAACGTCACAAGATAAAATTTGGATGAAAATGCTTTTATACATTGGCAAAGGCTTGGAACATCAGCATAGGATGACAACCACAAAGAACTTTTATGTTAATACGTTCCTTGGCTGGAATAAAGAGAACTGATCCACGATTGAGAACTTTTGGCGGCGAAGAGGTAATTTCTGCTTTTCCATTCACTATTATCAAAATACTTCCTACGGTTCTTGGAATTAGAGTGTAAGATGCTCTACCAGGGGGAATCTATAATATTAAGATACTTATTATATACCCGTGATTATTCTATCTCTCTAATTTCATAACGAAAAAATCCAGCATCATTCCATAACATCGATATTAAAAAAAAATCAGGGTGGCCAATTGGCCAGGAAGTGACAGTGGCTCTGTTTTCTGGCCGGAAATTTGTTTAATTCTTATTTTTAGTAGATAAAATAAGTTCACTGGATATCATATGTGACCGTCCGCGAAGAAAGGGACCTAATGCGGAAAAAATCAATTTTTATTTTTTTACGCCAATCGATAGTTTCCGAGTTACTCTTTCATTTCCAATAATCAGAAAATTTTCAAGTTAGTTACTTTTCTTGTTATTAAGATACAAACATAGGCATGATAAGTGTACGCGGAGACCAAACGAGAGGCCTACGAAAGCCAGCCCCACCACTTGCCACACAGCTGTACGCGGCGTGTCCGTGAGCTCCACTGGCTCGTGCCTAAAAGTGTAGTGGTAAGTGGAGGGGTTACTTTTTGTAGACGCATCCCCAATACTCGAATGCTGGCTTGCGGACTCTGCTACGATCGCCCGTCCTGTAAAATTCAGCTTTGACGCATTAGGTCCCTTTCTTCGCGGACGGTCACATATGCATAATGTGAGATAGAACAAGTTCGTTTTGAAATTCTTCAAAATGCTTACGATTCCACTGGGAAATATTACAGTTTCAAGCTCTCCCAATTTTAAATTGTTAAATTTTGAAAACTAATTCGTTAATTCAGAACGTTCACAATTTGAAAATGTGCAATTTTTCATGTATTTTCAAGCCTGCCAGTAAGTCACTTTTTAGATTTTGGAAGAATACAAAATTCAATATTTTTGGATTAAAATATGTGAAGTTATTGTATTTCCAATTTCAATTTCTTAAAATTGTATGCTTTAGAATCTAGTGTCAAATTGGCTCCCGCTCGTATCAGGCTGAAAGGACCCCGCACTAAATGTATGAGAAAATGGCTTTCGGTGGATTTGGCTGAAATGTGGCAAATATGTAGATTATAAGGGCCGAATGAAATATTCGGATAAAAAAAATTAAGAAAAATGGATAGTTTTTACGCTATACGGCGCTAAGCGCTCAATTTCGTGAAATCAATGAATCCCCATATATGCTGAAAGGGGAGAGACGACGACAAAGCGAGGTCAGTACCAAATGTGAGTTTGATAATGATGTATGTTGCGCGCATCCCAAAACTGCCGAACCCTAAGCGCTCAAGATTTCAATTTAATAAAACGTCACTGCTATAACGTTAAAAACGGTGCCCCGTTGAGATCAATATCAAATTAGGTTAATTCTGCAATGATATACAACGCGCGCTGGTGTAATCAAACGAACGCTAAGCGTTCGAAATATAGTCTGCAATTCAAAACATGCTTCCGTGAGCGCATATAAGGTGACAACGACCGGTCGTAACGAAGCAAAGTTATTTTAAAGATATATATCGCGCGCTTCTTAATGAACCGAACGCTACGCGCTCAAGATTTGAATTTAATAAAACGTCACTGCTTTAACGTTGAAAACGGTGCCTCGTTGAGATCAATATCAATTGAGGTACATTTTACAATGATATACATCGCGCGCTGGTGTAAGCGAACGAACGCTAAGCGTTCGACATATAGTCTGAAATTCAAAACATGCTTCCGTGAGCGCAGATAAGGTAGCAACGTCAGGCCGGAACAAAGCGCGGTTATTTTAAAGATATATATCGCGCGCTTCTTAAAACAGCCGAATGCTAAGCGCTCAAGATTTTTATTTAATAAAACGTAACTGCTATAACGTTCAAAACGGTGCCTGGATGACATGAATATGAATATGAAATGAGGTTATTATTACAATGATATTCATCATGCGCTGGTCTAACCGACCGAACGCTAAGCGCTCGAGATATAGTCTAAAATTCAAAACATGCTTCCGTCAGCGCAGATAAGATAAGATGCCAACGTCCGGTTGAAACAAAGCGCGGCTATTTTAAAGATACATCTGAATGCTAAGCGCTCATGATTTAAATTTAATAAAACACCACTGCTATTACGTTGAAATCGGTGCTCCCGGTGAGATCAATATGAAATAAAGTTAATATTACAATGGTACACATCGCGCGCTAGTCTAACAAACCGAACGCTAAGCGCTCCACATGTATTAAATTTAAATCTTGAGCGCTTGGCGTTCAGCAGTTTTGGGATGCGCGCAACATACATCATTATCAAACTCGCATTTGTTACTGACCTCGCATTGTCGTCGTCTCTCCCCTTTCGGCATATACGGGGATTCATTGCTTTCACGAAATTGTGCGCTTAGCGCCGTATAGCACAAAAACTGTCCATTTTTCTTAATTTTTTATACGGATCTTTCATTAGGCCCTTATAATCTGCATATTTACCAAGTTCCAGCCAGATCCACCGGAAGCCATTTTCCCTTACATTTAGTGCGGGGTCCTTTATGTGAAATTTTCATCCTCAGGTAGAGAAAAACTACAAAGAATTTTAATCTTTAAATTGCATTTTTTCAAGATATGGGGGGGGGGGGCAAAAATAAAAAATATTTCTCTTTGAAACCGCCTGACCGATTTTTATGAACAAAATGTATGTTGTGGAGACTCATAAGACAATTTACGAAAAAATTAAAGACAATTTTATGGCCAAAATAGCAGATTAAATATGTTTGAATTTTTTTAAAGGTGATTTTTTCGCTGTGCGACAACCAACTTTTCACAAACACATCTCTACATCCCCTTTATTAACATATTTTACACGAACTGATCGGATTGTTATGCCATAGTTAAAAAAAAAGCTGATTTGCGTATCATCAAATGGACACCTCACATGACAAATGCATTACGATATGTTGTAATAGATAGTGAAAAGTCAGAAAAACAACAGAAAAAAGAAATGGATATATTTACAAAATGACAGTCTACCTGTCCAGGCAATTGGTCTAATTGTTACTGAGAATCGGGTTAAAAATATACGTTAGTACTAGTTTCCACAACACCCGAAGGGGTACAGTACGCGGCACTTTTTTTCAGTGGTTTTCCCAAGAGGCATAATCCACTTCGTCCCGCTGATTTTAGTCTGTATATGGAGAGAAGTAAACCAGAGCGGGTGCAGTTTTCACCGTAACCGTTGATGTGCCGACCACAAGAGGTCTGCAGAAAAATCATGTTGTAGCTGGGCAGCGACGGTTACGGTTGATGACAGAAATATTACTGCTACACCGTGACAGTCAGTGCGCGCCACCGTAAAAGATTCTGCAGCGACTGTTGCGTCCGTCGCAGTAACAGTTACTGCCAGAATCCCGAGCCTTCATGGTTACCACCGCAATGGTATTGGACGGTCTGAAGTCTAACGATGTCAGCTGATCGTCGTCGCGCGTACTCGAATGTTTTTGTGTCGCTGTCACAAATGTCGAAATTTATTATATTGATTTTGGTGGCATTCGAGAGCCTAAAATGAGCCTTCAATTCTTATGTACTCACTTTTATGATTAGTGGATATTTATTTTTTGGGGTACTTTTTTCGTGATAGGGGTTCTTTTTGAAAATCTACGCTAGAGGTCATGCAAGAGCCTTAAATGAGCCTACAATTCCGATGTATCCACTTTTATTATTAGTGCATATTTAGTGCAATTATCAACACTTTTGTGTAAGGGGTAGTTTTTTTATGTTAAGGGGTGGTTTTGGAATATTGATTTTGGTGGCGTTGGAGAGCCTAAAATGAGCCTTCATTTCTTATGTACTCACTTTTACGATTAGTGGATATTTATATTTTAGAGTACTTTTTTATGATAGGGGTTGTTTTTGAAAAACTGCGCCGGAGGTCATGCAAGAGCCTTAAATGAGCCCTCAATTCCTGTGAAAAGAAAAAAATTGATGAAAGCAATATTTCTGCCATGTTACTGCTAGCTTGACGTAAAGCTGAGAGTACCATGCGTTTTAAAAAAATGCAGAGCTCAAAATTTTGGTTTTGTCTATTAAATGAGCCTTTAATGAGCTCTCAATTATGGCAAAGGTCTTACGTTTTTTGGACAAAGTGGTATTTCTAGGTTTACCCATATAGAAAAAAACGGTGCGCGCAGTAATGCTTGCGGAGTAAACCGTACCTATCACTGCGAGTAGAGTAACTATAGCTGCACTGCGTATTACGGTAACGCGCCGGAACGTTTAAGGTTCGCCCGGAATGGTTCATGCGAGCGCAGCAACAGCTTCTGCCTCCCTCCCACTCGCAAGTTCTGCGCGACGGCAGCGGACTTGGCAGAAACGGTCGCGGTTAACTATCCTCCATGTAATCATTTAGTGAGATAACTGCGAAGAGTCGAAGGATTATTGAAATGGAGCATGCATCACTGAAGAAGAAACGAAAATACTATAATACACGATAATTCCGTAATACCCAATGATAACATGTAAATATACGGCTTTACTATCTTCAAATGATTGGTCTTTGATAACACGCTCATTAAAATAAATGTTTTGTAATATCTTAGAATTTTGTTATCTGTTAAATAAAACTCAGATTTTCATTGTTTGTAGAAAATACGAATCAGTATTCACTAGAAAAAACGTGCCGCGTACTCTACTTCTCGGGTGGTATGGAAACTAGTACTCAAGTAAATTTTTAACCCGAATCTTGGCAATAATTAGACCAATTGCCTGGACAGGTAGGCTGCCATTTTGTAAATACATCCACTTTCTTTTTCTGCTGTTTCCTTACTTTTCACTATCTATTACAGGATTTTTTTCAAACTTGTTCTCTGGTGAACCCAGTTTTTCATCATCAGCCACCGACTAAGTGAAGTACCTGATGAGATGAGGATGCTAGATATGCTATACGTTAATTTAATACGGTTTTTAAATCTTTCGCGATGATGTTGTAGGTACAAAATTAGGAACATGATCTAGTTTGGAGTTCGTCTTTTACCGCTGTTAAGCTTACACAGCGGTCGCGTGCGTTAAAGGTGACAACAGTCGCCTCTACATGCTTTCTTAAAGCTACCATCTGCCACTCCATAGATTTTTAGTCGCTTGCTTCCTAATGGTCTAGGAAGATTATTACAATGCGACGGGTGTTTAATAAAACCGCCTTCTAAGCTGCTGCCAGTACCCTATTGACTCTTAAATGTTCAAGATGTTCAGTGCATCTTGCGCCCACATTGTCTGTAGCCGAAATCACAATAGGATGAATAGATGCGTGTATCATACTCCTCCATATTGTCTTCACTGCATGCCTTAGCTCGCTATACTTATGAATCTTAGTTGTATAGGTTGCCTGCAAATTCCGGTTAAGTGGACAAGCAATGTCGCTGCTGTAGACTCTTACATCTCTTTTCTCTGTGTTAATTGGCTCTGATATAATGATATAATGATCCTGATATAATGATGATATAATGATAGTAACATCCCAATATAAGATGTTATCTTCGATTTCTAAAATGGAAACTGAAATGTATCTATAGAAAGGCATCCATTCTGTTATGAGTCCTAGGTTTAGGGCAAGTTTTTTAGGTATAATACCCGCTACATAATTATGTCTATGTGTATATTCTCTCTGTGTCATCACGCGACAATCGTCAATAATGTGCTCCATGGACTCGTTGTTATCTCCACATAATCGGCACCGATCAACCTTGTCTTGATTACAGCATTATAATATTGAATGCTTTTTTTCAAACTTGTTCTCGGGTGAACCCGATTTTTCGTCATAGCCACGGAGTAAGTCAAGTGACTGATAAAACGAGGATGTTATTAGTTACCTAATACGATGTTTTAAATCATTTTCGATGATGTAGGTACAAAATTGGGAGCATGGTGAGTTTGCAGTTCCTCTTTTGCCGGTGTTACGCGTACACAGCGGCCGCGAGTGTTGTAGGTGATAAAACAGTCGACTCTGGATGCTTTCTTAGAACTACCACCTATCACTCCATAGGTTTGAAGTCGCTTGTTTTCTGATGGTCTAGAAAGTTTCTTACAAGGCGACAGGTGTGTAATAAAACCGCCTTCTGAGCTGCTGCCAATACCCTACTGACTCATAAAAGTTCAAGATTGTTCAGTGCATCTTGCGTGCACATTCATTGCCTGTAGCCGAAATCAAGATAGGATGAATAGATGCACACTGTAAAAAATAAAAAAATTGTACCACTTAGAATGGTAAAATTACCAACAAAAAATGGGTGCAATTTTACTACTCTGATTATGGGATGAATACCACTTGCATATTTCAAGTCCCAACCAGTCTTGTAATTTTACCACTTTTCGATTGACACTATAGCAGGGCGTGGTAGAAGTACAGTTTCTGCTTGTGAATCTGTGACTTTCAGAGTAGGTAATAAATGGACCTACTTTCAGAGTGTTGATTTTTTGGACGCAGGTGAAAGTACAGAAACTGTTAAAAATTCCTTTTTCCAACGAAATCTGACGTCTTGAAATTTGATCATTGATAACGCGGTGTACTTGCTCTTAACATAGTATAAGTACAAGTAATTGTAAAGTTTCCAAATTGCCCCTTATGCCTCGTGTCAAAGATATTTTGCTCATGTTCAAAGAACTCGGAGCAGCTCGGAGACTCAGAGTCGACTTCGACAATTATTGTGTTTTCCCTTACGAAAAGATATGACAGGAAAAAAATGACAGGTGTGTCATTTTTTTCCTGACATTTTTTTTCTGTCATTTTTTCGCGACCACAAGAAAATGACAGAAAAACGACAGGAAAAATGACAGGAAAACGACAGGCAAAATGACTGGCCCTAATTGGCCATAATTTATAATCATATCGTGTGGGAATTATAAATTATCGACGACTTGCAGACTAATTCGTGAATTATTTGAACTTTCCTGTAAAGCTTAAAAAATCATTAACAAAAGAAAACTATTATGAGAATTTTCATGATGAAACACCTTTTTGTAGCCTGTGTCTAATTCCGAATTATCTTCTAACACATCAATTGTGGACTGTGTTCGATTTGCCATTTTAAAGCCATCTTATCCTTACAAAGCGCTAAACTTAAGTACCATGGGCAACAATTTCCGATTATTTTCAACTTTCTTCATTCCTTTAACGAGTTTACTGCGTGCTCCCAATTCCATGATCCAACAAAGTATGGTTTCGCCACGCGCAACCTGCGACCCTTTGATTGGTGCACTTCTTTTACATGCGCGTGGCGAGACCATTCTTTGTTGGATCATGGAATTGGGAGCACGCAGTGAATAACTCATTAAGGGAATGAAGAAAGTTGAAAATAATCTGAAACTGTTGCCCGTGGTACTTAAGTTCAGCGTTTTGTAAGGATAAGATGGCTTTAAAATGGCAAATCGATCACAGTCCACAATTGATGTGTTCGAAGATACTTCGTACTTAGACACAGGCTACAAAAAGGTGTTTCATCATGAAAATTCCCATAATAGTTTTCTTTTGCTAATGATTTTTTAAGCTTTATAGGAAAGTTCAAATAATTCACGAATAAGTCTGCAAGTCATCGATAATTTATAATCTTACACAATATTATTATAAATTATGGCCAATTAGGGCCAGTCATTTTCGGCTGTCGTTTTGCCTATCGTTTTCCTGTCATTTTGCCTGTCGTTTCTCTGTCATTTTCTTGTGGTCGCGAAAAAATGACAGAAAAAAAATGTCAGGAAAAAAATGACACCTGTCATTTTTTTCCTGTCATATCTTTTTGTAAGGGTTGGCTGTGATATTTTGTGTACATCGTTTCTCAACGACTAAATTTGTATGGAAAAAGACGAATTATTCACATTTCTCATGTAGCTAGATGCTAAAGTTACCATGTTGAATAAAAACACGAATATTTTAGGTTAGAATAGCATCACCTACAAATTCATAATGCATTGTAATTTTACAGAATCTGTCTGGAAACTTACATAACCTAAAAGTTGAATCGGACCTACTCTGAAAGTGGTAAAATTACCAGACATTTTTTTTACAGTGCACGTTTCACATTCTTCCATATTGTCTTTACTTCATGCCTCAGCTCGCTATACTTATGGATCTTGGTTGTATAGGTCCGACATGCCCAACTCGGGGAAATTCCCTTCGGGAACACATCTCGAGAGGAGGAGAGATCCTCGCAAAAGCGTTTACCACCACTCCCGCTCTCTAGGAAAAAGAGTGGTGGACGCGGAACATGTGTTCCCGAAGGGAATTTCCCCGAGTTGGGCATGTCTGGTATAGGTCGCCTGCAAATTCCGGTCAAGTGGACAATCAATGTCAATTATTTTGAGCCTTCTACCTTTTTTCTCTCGCATCACGATTTCAAGTCGATTGGCTCGGATATAATAATCCGTCTGGATAGTAGCATCCTAATACAAGATATAATCTTCGTTTTTAAAAACGGGCACTGGAATGTATCTATAGAAAGGCATCCATTCTTTTGAAAGTCCTAGGTTAATGTATAATGCCCGCCACATCATTATGTCTGTGCGTATGTTCTCTCTGAGCCATCCAGTGACAACTACCAATAATGTGTTCCATGGATTCGTTGGTATCTCCACATAATTATCACTGGTCAACCACGTCTTAATGTAACACGCTTTGGCGATAATTTCTGGTGCTGAAAACCCTGCTATGAATCGCAATAACGAATCCTTCCGTTTTTTGGATACAGGACGCTGTTCCTCAGCCAAATATTGGATGCCTCACTATCCACTTGATGTTGATCTAACGTTTTGGGGTACTCGTCGTGGAGGGCTTTCTGTCTCCATTGCATTTCTAATTCCACTATGGTATCTTCCCTGATATTCAAGGCCTCCTCTGAGGACAAATTCAAGGGTGTGTAGTCAAGATCCGCTTTACAGATGGTGTTGTAAAGAGCAACATCTCGCTTGCTGTTAAAATAATCTCACAACTGTATAACTTGTGTCTTACACAGAATCTTGACATTTAAAACGCCCCTAACCCCTCTATATCGTGGTAGAACTACCCTTTCAATCGCCGAATTACTGTGGTGCATTCGGTGCTTCGTCATTTCTATACGGATTGTTCTGTTTAACCTTTCAAGGCCGGTGTTGGAACATTTGATGAGCCCAAAACATTAAAGGACAGGGATGGCATAGGGTTTGATTGCCCTGCTTTTGTTTTCCGAGTTAAGAAAACTCTTCCGAATCAATCTGAATCTTGCGGTGAAGGCAACCGTCAGACTTTTCTTAACTATCGTATGCTCAATACCCTTAGATTCGAGAATATTCATATAGGTATATGACTCGCCCGCAGCCATTGCCTCGATGTCATTCTCGAACTCGTTCACTAGCTTTGCGGTCCCTACTTCCCCTTTGGTTAAATGCACTATTCTGCATTTATCTAGTCCGAACTCCATGTGTATATCATTAGAAAACTGCTTTGTGACGTTCAACGCTAAACAGAACCATAGTGCACTGAAGGAGTCTCCTTGATATATGCCCGTTGTAATGCGTATTGATCTAGTTATACTTGGTTGTCCATGATCAAAAGACCTGATTCTTGTGCCCGAAAACATCATCGCACCACTTAGGAAGTCAATGATGCATGGGAAGAGTTTGTACATTTTTAGGACTTCCAGCAAATAGTCATGCGGTACGGAAGGAAACGCTTACTTGTTTACGAGCTTGAGTGATGGCAACAGCGTCTATGGTGACTATATTTTAACTGCTTTGCGAGTTTTTACAACATCCTTTTTGTTTCTCTGTAAGGATGTCATTCTCATCGTAATGAGAATATACCTTATCTGCAACAATATCTGTAAGACATTTATAAATTTTGGAAGACAGGCTATCGGTCGAAATTCAGATGGATTTTAAGCGTCTGGTTTTTAAGACAACATATACGTAGTATCCTTGAGCATAAAGCCTGTCATCAGATCTGGGTGTTCGATGATCTGAAAACTCCTTGCCAACGCAGGATGCGCAAACGTCAGGTACTTGTACCAGAAGATGTGCACCATGTCCGGAGCTGGAGCTTTCCAGTTACTCGCCCTTTTTCAAAACCGCTGAAACATCTGAAGCTGTGATGTTAATCAGCTCCATTCCAGGATTATTGTTAGCTCTTGCTTTCTCCAAGTTGAAACGACGCAGAGTCTAAAGTGCTTCTGTTCGTTTTTCCCCAAACACCCGACCAGTAGTTAGTCATTTCTCCCAATTGAGGGACTTTTGTTCTTGCTAGTTATTTTGTTTTACACGCAGTTCACGATAGAACCTTCTTTCATCTGCCTGAAAGGTTCGATTCTGTTGCCCTCTTGCACTACTTTTCTTGTGCCGACTTATTTCGAGAAAATACCTTTAATCCCCCAGGTATTAAATTCTTAGAATGCAACATTTTTTTGATTCCCTTCCAGTATCTCGTATTTATGTTTTTTCTGTTGTTTTCTGACTATTTACTATTTGTAATAGCATATCGTAATGCACTTCGCATGTGAGATTTCCATTTGCTAATACGAAAATCAGCTTTTTTTTTTTAACTATGGCGCACTATTCCGACCAGTTCGGAGAATAAATATGTCAATTAAGGGGATGTACAGATTTTTTGTGAAAATATGGTTGTCGCTCATCAAAAATATCACCTTAAAAAAATTCTCCAAAAAGTAAAATATTTTTTACCTGCTATTTTGGCGATAAAATTCTCTTTAATTCTTTGGTAAATTACTTTATCGGTCTCCACATCATACATTTTGTTCATAAAAATCGGCCAGGCGATTTTCCAGAAGAACCATTTTTTATTTTTTTTATTTCCCCCTCCATAACTTACAAAAAAATGCAATTTGAAGGTTAAAACTCTTTGTAGCTTTTTATTACCTTAGGATGAACATTTAACACGAATTTCAGCCTGATACGGACGAAGGCCTATTTGACATGCTCTTCCGGCTATACCCTTTATTTCAAATTGAAAGCCTTAATAGTTGTTCTATTTTCAGTTTGAAGTCTAAAATCGAGAAGGTTGCATACTTTTAGATTCTAATAACTATAATTTTTATATTGGCAAATTCAACATTTTTTTCGTTCAAATTCAAATCAATCAAAATTGAGCAATTTAAAAATTAAAGTCTTTCAATATTTGAACGTTTATAAATTCACTACATTCAAAATCGAAAGATTGAAATTTCGAGGATTAGATGATTCCGAATTAAAAGCAGTATGAATTGTACAATTTTTAATTAAAGCATTCAAAACTGTCTAATGTAAAATTTAAATGTTTGAAAGTTGTACGATTTCCAATTGAAAGTCTTAATATAGTTGAATTAATAATTAAATTGAAAGCGTGCAAAATTGAAAATTGATAAAAATGAGACAATTTACGAGAACTTTGATTAGTCCATCTGAATTCTAATTAAGTTCATTCCGAACGATTCACTGTCAAATTAGAATATTCTATGCGGATCACATTCAAGTCGAAAAGGATTCTGATTGAATCCGAAATATCTATCTGGGGTTTGTATCACTATTAACTATATTTAATTGAAAAATGTAAACCCAAAAGTAATTTATCTTATATTTCAATGTTTGCATAAAAAATTTCAAAAGTTCGTGGAAAGTAATCCTGCTTGAAGTACCTCATTAAGATTATTGGAAAAAATGGAACTATTACAAAAGTAATCAACTATTTTTTAAATGTTGGATGACCTAATTCCATGACGAAATTAAGTTTTCTTCTTTGATTAAAAGGATATCATTTTGTATATATTCAGGCACAGACTGGCCGTCTGGAATTTGGGAAATTTCCCGGTGGGCCGCGAGCCTGGAGGGCCGCCAAGGACATACCCAGGGCCGCATTTAGTACAGGGCCCAGCAGGACCATGGCCCCAGGGCCGCTTAGGTACAAAATGCCAGGGCCGCATTGATGTCCCAGTCCGTTCCTGTACATATTGTAGGATTTTTCTTTCTATACTTCCAAATGAACACGCTTCCACTCATTTTATAACTGATAATTCAATACTTAAGCCAATGAACAGCTGTAGGTTTACAATTTTCAATTATACATTTCTGAAAATGTTTGTTCAAGGAATTAATGTAGAAAAGCTTTACCGTAATCCTAGTCACAGCAAAATCAGGTACAGGTGGACGAAAAATTTCTGTACACTCGTCCTCTCGAGATGGTTGGAAGCGCTTCGCAGAGCCAGACTCACATTTGTAATTTAACATTTCTATTAAAATTTGTATATCCTTTAGTTTTGGAGTTAGACCTGCTCTCACGACATTGTCGGAACACGCCATGCATTCAATGCAATCTAGGAAAATGAAGAATATTCTAACGTTAGAGAGGGTAAAGTAAAATTAGCACCAGCATTTAATTTGATATAAATTTCTTAATATTGATTCAAGAATGTTCATACCGCCAGAAAGGTATGCATGCGGCTCATTTGGTCCAAGAAACATGGCTTCTCCTGGTTGTAAAGTTATATAATTGAAGAAATATATACCAAAGCAACCCACGTCTCCTGGATAATCAGCGTACAAACGTTCCAGTAAACTGGCGTTTAACGTTTGTCTGTTAAATTGATCTGAAATTTAATTACATATTGCTGTTAGCAGTGACCCCTATTTATTGTTCAAATTCCAAACAGTTAATTTTTATAAGATTACCTAGAATAGATATTCTATCGATAAGTCTCCTTAACTGTAGAGCTACGATACTTTCTTCACAGGACATGAGACTTTGGAAGCATTTCTTCAAACTGAGATTATGCGGAGTTTCCGAAACAGGCGTGAGCTCAAGAATAATATCTTCTCCTACGATGGCACGTAATTCTGGAATGGCTTGCAAATACGTTTTTATTTCTGCTATTGGACGGAAACCACAAAGCGCTTCAAATGGCGTGAGTGCAATAGCCATCTCAGGTTTATGATTAGAATCTTTATAAATGTTAGGCTGTGACTGATGTAACTGTTCAGCTTGTTTCTAAAAACAGCAACTCAGATTTACATATTTCTACGTGCAGTAAGAATAAATGATAAATGCATATAAAATATTTCTAAATACAACAACGCAAACGTACTATTATTTTACCTTATTTGGATGTAATTGAATCGAGAGAGCTTTGTTAACAGACAATACTTTGAAAAGAAACGGCAGTTGTGGGCCGAATTTTTCTAACACCGCATTACCTAAAGATTCTTTATTTTCTTTGATGTACTCGTCTAATGGTTTATTTTCATCTTTTAAGAACGATGGACCATTGGGATGAGTACCCATCCATAGTTCGGCATATGGTGTTTTTTCGTCCAATATAGCATCAGGATTGGACGGCTTCATCAAGGTAGCGACTATACTGTCGTTGCTGCATTTTCCCCAAGCGTAGGATTGGAATTGACACCTTAATTCCATATTTAATTTTGCTAAAAGATAAAGCATGGGTCTGTAGGTACCGTAGAATGAAACGATTATTATTTCAGAGGAAAATGCACATCTTCCATATTAAAACCGTATAATTTACTATCATTTTTAGAAAGAAAACAGTATATTGTGCATCGAGTGGGAGAAGTAGGCGATTCCAGACGAGTGTGAAGTTTGCTGCACGAACGCGGCTATCATACGAGTCGAATCGCCGTCTTCCACAAGGCGAACATAAAACTTTGTCCAACAATCGCGTTGGAAATGCGGCTGAGGAGGTCGTCGAGAGACGACGCATTTGTGAATTCCTCAACTGATGACGTTACGGTTGTCGAAGTGAGTACTTTTTCCATTAGTTAGAAAAGTGAACTCACTTCAACCACTGTGACGTCATCAGTTGAGGAATCGACAACTTCGTCGTCTCGAGACGAACCTCCAAAGTCGCATTTCCATCGCCGGTGTTAGACAAACTAATTTTCCTTCTTCATTGGAGAATGATCAAAAAGTGCTGATTTTGAAAGCTTTGAGTTTGAAATTTTCAATTTGGAATATTTTCATTTTTCAATTTCGAAAACCTCATTCTAAAATCATGAATCAAAATTAATCAAGATCTCGAATTTTTAATTGTTTAATTTTAAAAGCATGAATTTTTAAGTCCCTTAGTTTTGAATAAGATTTTCTTTTTTCAATTTCATTTCTTATTTTCCTCTTTTGATCGTAAATTTGTATACTAGCAGTAAGTTTGGGTGTGCTTATATTTTTCTCCTCAATACAAATTCAATTGATCAATTGATCAAAATTCGTACTTCTTTAATATCCTCTTTCGCATTTCTAAATCTAAAATCTAAATTCTCTTTTGAAGGCTGTAAATAAATAATATCTTTCTATTCCTTTGCAAAACAATAAATTTCATTGTAGACCGATTTTATTGATTCTGCGGCGAAAATTTATATTTATCATCAAACAAACAAAAAAATTGTCCAGGTTAAAATTCGTTTTAAACAAATGGAACCAACTGTTATTAAAATTAAATCGAGACGAATCTATTGTCCTATAATAATATTTATTATCACATTGTATTGAAAAATAAGGAAGATATGGTAATTTATAATACATATTTGAAAAATCGATTTCATATAGTGAAACTTTTTTCTTTAACATAATTCAAAGTTGATAGAAGAATAGAAAAGATTGATTAAAGGCGAATAGGTTGACTTACAATATTAATACATTTAACTGAGAAGTAAGAAAAGTTACATAATAATTTTTGTGAACAGAGGTCAAAAGTATCGATTTTGGGGTTTCGAAGGGAAATCATACTTCAATATTCTCTATCTCATGACGTGATACATGATCCTAATATCCTGGCAGTGGCAGGAAATGGGTAATTTTTTTTTTTTTTTAGAATTTATCCGGCTTCATTCCCCTATAAGTTGGAAACCGAACTGAGGCAGATTTTTTTTCGGTTTTCAGAAAATAATTTATCCGGACGAATCGTAAAATTTTCTTCAAATTATTAACACTTTTTTCAATTTATGAATTTTTTCATTATATATATTTTATAATTATAAATTGTATACTAATATACTATTCTGGAGTTGAATTAAAAAATGTCTATTTTGGCGTATCTCATACCATTCACGAGATATATTATATTCATTCCAATTTTAAACTTCTTAAAAAAAGTTAGATATCTGAAATTATCGAAACCAGCAGATTCTGAATTTCTAACTTTTGCAGCGGTAATTTCAATATTTTACACAATTTTAATTTCTTATTTTTGATCCCTTTCAGCTGATCTACTTGGTAGCCTAGTCGCAGGTATAAAGGGGACTTTCTGCAGGCATTTAAAACTGGAATCTGAGTAGCTTTAAACGAACAGCACTGAAACGGCACTGGGCAGTGCCGTTCAATCGGCAGGGTCTTGCCGCTCCTACTGAACAAATATGCTAGAGTGTCACACAAAAATAATTTGTTTAAAAAATGTTTGCATATAAACAAAATAATGTTTCAAAGGTTTTTTTTTTCAAAAAATAACTTTTGAGCTAAGTGACCCAATTAAATTAAAAGAAAAGGAAATTAAACGTCGGAAATGTGCTTTTCAGTAAAAAATTATTATAATAATCTAATGCAAAAATGAATGCTCAAGCTTTGTTGGTGAAAATAGGATATTTCAACGGAGTATCGGTTTTTAACGTAATGATATTTTTTGTAGATACAAACATTTGAATGTTGTAAAATAGCACACAAATTTTAAAGACATGAAAGTTCCTTATTTGATAGGCCCACCTCTCTCTCGTAGTTTTCGAATAATCGATGTAATTCGTTTTCACTCAGACACGAATAACCCCCGTTTAAAGGTTCAGGGTTAAAATAAGGAAGTTACGGTCATATATAATATTTCAGAATCTTTTTTACACCAAAACTTTTTTAATTAACATTATTCAAAGGAGATGCACGAATAAAAAATGACTCCTTGATTAAAGATGAATTACTTGACATATTTGTATTTTTATGGTGGTCGGGGAGTTCTGCACTTAAAATACGTGAGAATCCATTTGCGCATACCCTCTATGCGAAAGCAAACATATTTGTTAATTAATCATAATGAGGAAGCAAAGTGCTCATCAAACGAGCACCATACTTTCCAGTCATAAATAGAAAGTGGGAACACTCGAGATTTCATGCACAGCTAGCTTATTAATGTACTTTGTTGAGTATTTCTTTTATTAGTTTTTAGTAATTTAAACACAGGATCGGCCATAAGTATGCCCTCTGAACAGGATAATGTATCCTATTAATTTGATAACGTTTATAAAGCGACGTATTTTGTTTTGTTTTTGAATTGAAATGTTACCTCTTTCATGACTCTGTTTTTATCAGAAATACTAACTCCACACAGATCTATAAGAATTTTAATACTCTCTTTTTAAAGCGTAGGATGAATAAAATCGAAAATATGGAGAACTCATTGCGATAAATTGTTTAGACTTGTGTTAGATTCCGAAATCCTGAATAAATCGCGGTCGACATTCTTAATACGTAACTAATAAAATGTGCAATATACAATAAATAATTTTTCCCTAAAATGAATAAAATCGAATGTACTTTTTGGAATTTAATATTATTACTATTAATTGTTTACTACTGGAGCAGAATGATGTATAAAACTGAGGGTGCCTTCATACATCTTTTTGCGGGCGCGCAAGCACATCAGAAACAGTTGAAACATTTTTCTTTACACATTTTGTTTCTTTCTTCGGATGCGCCCTGCATTTCAAAATATAGTAAAGCTGTTAAAATAATAACCAAACAAAAACGATGAAAATGGATACATTGAACAAGATGACGTCGGATGCATTATACACTCTCTCTAGATCAGATTAATGAAAAACACCTCTTGACATTTTTTGAAGATGAAAATGTTGAATTCATGCGAGATGAAAAAATTTGAATATATATGACAGGTAACTTTCTATTGACATTGATAAGACATCATTTTCATGATCAATAGTGTGATGAAAAACATGCACATCTAGACATTTTTTTCACATACGTCACCGACAAATTTTCGCAAATTTTAACTTATTGGCTTGGTGCTTTTTGGTAACTGACGTGGAAAAGCTGTTAAAAGATCTCGGGTTATTGCTGTTTACACCATCGGTGACCATCGGGCATTAGCATTAGATTAGATCATGCTATCGGGCATCGGGTACGTTGACTTAAGGTCTTTTCATACCTCTTCTTGCCGGTTGTGGCAGGGGGGATGCCTGTAGAAAGCAATGATGCTTAATGGACCGCGACTTTTTCAACTGCGCAAGCGTTGCCTTGGAAGGGGAAAGCCACGTTATTGACTGTAATGCGCTCTTCTTTTAAATGCTTCAAATTTACACAAATATAGTGACGGACTAAAAATAAGGAATAATTGTACTTTTATTTTCAAGTCGATAAATTATGATAATTTATAGTGATATGGTTCATATATATTACTGCAATAACTATAAGATACATGATAATACAGTATTTTATTATTATGACTGTGGAAAATATAATGTACTTAATATCCCAGTGAAAAATCCCATTGCAATATAAAGTTTATCTAAAAATATAGTACATTAACTGCCCCAAAGTTCAAAATTTTTAAAATTAAAAGAAACAATACATTATTTTGACTAACATTCTTCACTTGTTCTCAATTAGCTGTTAAAGTTAGGTAACGTTCACTGTCTTTTTGCGTATATTCTTCTTTCTTAAGATAAAACGTTAAATGAACGGCTCTTATAATACTATAACCTATAATGCAAATCTTTACAAGATTCTATCAAATCAAAAGATCCATATGAGACCTCCAAAATGATTTTTATTACATTGTTCTTAATAGTGTTTTTCTCTCTATGAATTCTCTATCAAATAAAAGATTCGACAACGGGGTGTCTACAGCAAAACTTGGCAAAAATGTTCTGACCATTCCAGGGTTTTTCCAGGTATTTCAGGTTTTTTCCAAGTATAATTGTCCATGGTAAGGATCCATTCAAATATTACGCATTTTTGTAAACATTTGATTTGGAATATGTATGCAGTACTATTTTAAATTGAATTTGAATTGCTTCAAGCTCCTAACATTTCAAGTAAAAATTTCTACCATATTAGATGAATTTTCAATTTAAAAAGATCATTTTTCAACCAAAAATTGAATGGTTAAATTTTCAGTTCAAAAAATTAATGTTCAACGAAAGAGATAAATTTTCAAATAAAATGATGGAATATTGAATTGGAATAGATACATTTATGTTTAAAGCGAATTTAAAAAAAATTATAATTCTAAAAAAAATCGTTACATTTTTAAACAATGTGATGAATTTTTAACTAAAATTATGAATAATGAAAAACAAGTATAGAATGAAATCGACAGCCAGCTTGTAGGAGTCTTGAAGAAAATCTTCTCGTCTCTCTGTAGCTTAATTGGTTAAAGTATCAGACCGGAAATCTGAAAGATCTGGTGCTCGAATCCCAGCGGAGCTAGAGAGATTTTTTAAATACTCAAAAAATCAATTATCAATATTCAAAGAATATTGATTTTAGACCAAGTAAGACAAAAAACATTAACATCATATAAAATAAAATTATGAATCTTCAACTGGAATAGTTGAATTTCGAAGAAAAAAGATTAATTTTAACTAAAATGATGAATCTTTAACAAGATTAATTGAAATTTCAACTAAAATTGATTTTTTTCCAAATTAAAAAAATTTGAACTTCAGGGCAGTTCATTTACGATTTTTAGATGAACTTTGATATTTTAATCGGATATTAAGTACATTACATTTCCCATAGTGATAATGATAAAATACTGTATCACCATGGATATTATAGTTATTGCAGTAACATATATGAACCATATTAATATAAATTATTATAATTTCTCGACTTCAAAATAAAAATGAATTTCAAGCATTCAAAATGAGCGCGCGTGTTACGGCCAATAACGTGGCTTTCCCCTTCCAACGCAACGCTTGCGCAGTAGAAAAAGTCGCAGTCTATAGTATAGAGTGTAACGGCGTGTGAATCGCCGTAACTAAAATTTATGAAATTTAGATTCGATGGTAAGAAGGGAATCTTCCTTACCAATCAAAGAATTCAAATTTAAAATTCAGTTTAATTCATAAGAATTAAAAACAAGCTGAAATTCAATTTCTGCATTTAATTGAAATATCAAATAATATAAAAGTGAACTCAGTCAGTTTTTCTCTCTCTTCTCCATGAAAGGATTACGTGCATAAATTCACATACGGGGATGAATCATCTCTCCGACTTCCGCGGGTTTCATGCGAAGAAAACCCTTCCGTCAAACTGGTTCAATCCAGTAATTTAGATCATAAAATTCTATGTTCATCTGCGGCGACCTTGCGAATTGTCACGTAGGGCACCTACGTGAAATAAAATATAATTGGT